>JAOCPT020641738.1:0-17437 GCA_026546935.2 Palythoa grandiflora
AAAGAAATCATCAAAATTCTTTTGTTCAAGGTACCCCAACATGGCCGCTCTGACGTCAGGTGAAAACGCTCTATAGGAGTAAGGCGGTAGTAAAAGTATCCGACACAAATAGTTTATGCTCTTTTTGAATCGAGATTAAAAAGACAGCTTTTTACAGGTTCTATTCAATATAAAAGACATGAAGAACTTTGTGTATACTAACAGATATAGTTATGATCAACTTTGTGGTTAATGCAGTTCCATTTTTAGCTTAAACTGGTATGTTTTGATTATTATAAGTTCTTAATTCTTACTGGCCAGTCGGGTGACCTTTTCGCGATTTTTGCTCGCCCGAGATAAAAGTTACTCGCGATCGGCGAGTGGGCGAATGTTAATTTCCAGCATTGTCGCTTAATTGTTGTTTTTTACAATTTCTCTCCAAGTTTCGATGTTTAGTACAATTGAAATTGCTTTTGTTACTGCAGGGAGAGGCGAACGGATAAAATTTACTTGCGATTGGCAAGTATGCGAATTTTAATTTCCAGCCCTGTCACTTAATTGTTGTTTTTTACTATTTCTCTCCCACTTTCGATGTTTAGTACAATTGAAATTGCTTTTGTTTATGCAGGGGGAGGTGAATGGCTCCGGTTTAGGTGCTGGGACTTTTAATGCCAGGGGCTCGTCAGGGGCTGGACATGGTGGTCGCGGTGGGAGAGGGAGCAGCCAGTTGACAACGGGAGCCTTTTATGGTGACGTGTTTCTACCGCAGTCATTCGGTAGTACCGGGGGTGGAGGTGTAACTCACGGGGGTGGGGTAATTCACATTATATCTACAAGTATGAAGATCGATGGAAGCATAGAAGTCAATGGAAAGAATGCAATTTTGTCCTCCTCTTATGGGGGTGGTAGTGGAGGGAGTATTTTGCTTGATACCGATAAGATAATTGGCTCTGGTTCCATCGTTGCTAACGGTGGGTCTGGAGGTACGTCAGGTGGTGGTGGAGGAGGCAGTGGCGGAAGAATTTCAATTTATTACAACGAATATTCATTTAGTGGTGTTTGTACTGCATTTGGAGGCGACTCTCGTGTTGAGGTTGGTGCAGCTGGAACAATTCTAAGGTTAAAGAAACAAGACAATTATCGTATACTCGAAGTTAATAACAAAGGTCGAAGCCCAAAAATCCAGGTAATCAATGATTTTTCACAGCTCTCCACTGACAGTGCAAGAACATGGCTGCCGCTTTTTTATAACGGCACAGAAATCAAAATACCCAATGTTTATATGCCGCTTCCTGTATATCAGGGATATGCGTTTGACGAACTAAAGTTGGGTGGGTCGGCTCATCTTGCAGTGGAACCTCATTTTTCTGATCTTCTATTACACGAGTTTGCTTCCGTCACTGGGGATTTTGCAGGAAACAGCTATGGTTACCTTCACATCGGTCCAAGACAGTTTTTCTCTCTGTTGCAGGCAGATTACTATATTCCTGTGAGCTTCTTAGTTTATTCCTCAGGATATTTGAAACTTCCACCGCGTGTAATGCTGCATAGAAACTCAATGATGCTTGATGGTTACCTCGTGGGAGTAAGTGACTTGACTATATCTATGTGCACGTTAAACCTCGGCAGCTCCACGGCAGCTTTGACAATGGGACGATTCAAAACTCGACACTTAAAATTTGAGTCCATCTCCGTGATGAGTGCTGGTGTGTTGCGGATGACTGACACAAAGGATAAATTCATTTTGGAATCCAAAAGTCTTCATGTGTTCACTGGCGGGCTCATCGTTGCTAGCAACTTTGCACTCATATCAAGAACAGTAAACATTGATGAGTCGGGCGTAATAAATTTAAGTGGACAAGGACCCTCTTGTCGTGTTTCTTCGGCTTATAATGGTGCCGGAGGAAGCCATGCAGGATATGGAGAGCCAGGTCCAGGAAGGCATTCAATGAAGCCATTTGATTCGGTGTTTGCACCAAGTGAATTTGGTGGCGCAGGATTCGGCCGCTCTGGCCACACCTGTGTTGGTGGTAATGGGGGTGGAATTATCAACATGACTATTGCAGCTAAACTTGTAATTCAAGGAACGATTTCAGCAAGGTATATTATTAATCTTTTTCAATTCTATTATTTTAAACACTTCCATCTTTTGACTATTATAGTGCTTCAAATAATTAATACTGTTTTAGGATGCTGGCCTCAGGACCAGTGAGCTCAGATTTTGCTCGTCCTAGAATAATGGTGTTTTGGTTCATAAAATTGTAGTTCAGATGATTGATGTAATCTAGCTAAATTATTGAACAGATTATACTCACAGTTTTTCCTGCCAATTTTCAATTGGAAGAGCACAAGAAATAATTTACTCGTTTTGAAAACATTTTACTTGTTTTAGACAAGTGAACGACTGCAATTTTTGAACGCAGCATTATTGTCGAAAACTTTTAGTATGGAAACCTCGTCAGGAATACTGTTATAGCCATTCATAAAAACAACGGAAAAACAGTTAGATGTCATGATTAAATGAAAATGCAAACCTAAAGTAATTTAGATCCTTCTTTGTAATATATGTTTTTGTTGTTATTATCTTTTATGAACATTACGTTTTCTGTTTAATTTCAATTAGAGGTGGCAATGGACAGGGGTATAGTGGAGGCGGCGCTGGTGGAAGCCTGCTTATCTATGCTACTGAAATATCTGGAACTGGGGATTTGGACGTTCGAGGAGGAAACGGAGGATACAGCAACACAGGAGGAGGAAGCGGAGGTATTATTTCACTCCACTACCAGAAATCACTGCTGCTGTTTGAGACAAGTTTAAATTCCGGATATGGCAATCGTGCCTCATCAGGGTTCTTGTTTCTTAAACATACTGGTGGAAAAAGCAGCTACTCAAAACTTGTGCTCAAGGATGGTTCTTCGCAACCAGCTTATTTAGTGTGTGATCGCAAAGTAATTGATATTCAGTTGGATGAGATTTACATTGTTGAAGGTGCAAAGCTATCAATGCTTTCTTGCGACGTTCATTCACCAATGATTCTCATAACCACCAAACTGACTGGAGATAAAAGTGGCTGGTTAGTAGTTCACGAAAGTCAGGATGTTTACGTGGCACAACGACAACTTTCTCTCGACACTCAAGTAAATATCGAAGTTAAAGAGAACGGTGCCATAGACGTCCCGTCTAGTCTTGTTATAACCAAAAGTACGGTGTTAACAGTCGCAGGAAGTCTTGCAGGTGTAAAAAATCTAACAGTTGCAGGGACATTTCGAACACAGTTTCCTGGACATAGTGGCTACAAAATTGCACCCGTTATGGGTGTAAGTTACTTTGACTTTAAAATTCTTCGGGTCAAAAATAATGGCAGGATAGAGACAACAACAGCATGGAAGACGCACATTCGGTCAGATGTACTTGAAAAGGATTTCGGGGCTACTGTTCAGTCAAACATTTATGTAACAGCTAGCAAACAAATTTCGGATTCACAACGACAAAATTTAAAATATCGCAAATGCCCGCGTCACTTTGAAGTCTTTGAATGGGCATCAGAGACCCTTTACAATCCGTGTCTTGTTGAAAATAGAGCAAAACACGTCTGGAAAATGTCAAATGAATCGTACATTGTGACATTAAATGTTTCACGCCTTGTAAATGTAACTGTTTGGAAAAATCGCACAATCAACTGCATTGTGAATAGCAGTACTAGTGCTATTGTGAATGGCAGTGCTTTAAACAGCTCTTTCAGCAACGCTTTAACAAATGTTTCGTCAAGTAACTGTTCTTCTGAGAAACTGTATTTGGAGAACAGTTCGTCGGTGAACGGGTCGTTTGTTTTCAGGACTGCAACTGAAAATGGTTCGTATAGGATAATCCTCCAAGAGTCATTTCTTGAGAAGAAAATTGTGTATGCGTTGGTTAACGAGACTCGCTTTAATATAACGTTTTATATTGCGTGTAACTCTACGGATTTGGTACTTTATACTGGACAAAGTTGCTACTTACCAGTTGGAAATCATTCTTACAACTCATTTGAGATACGAGGGGGCGGAGCACTGTATCTTGAAGCGGGCTCGAGGAGAGATGATAAAAGTACATTATCAATTTCAAAACTTGCCGTTCGTTCAGGGGGAAACATCACAGCCATTAATAGTAACTTTCCCAACCCTGCCAATACTGTTGGCTACAGTGGAGGAAGCTATGGAGGACACGGAGGCCCCTCAGGAGGACCTGAAACTTCTGGCTCCATATATGGCAACGTGAGCGCACCTGTTGATTACGGGTCTAATGGAGGAGGAAACACAGGTAGTGCAGGGGGAGTTATAATTTTGCATGTGGGAGAGCTTATTATGGATGGACTGGTTGATGCAAGTGGAGGTTCAGCATCCAATGGAGTTGGTGGTGGAAGTGGAGGAAGTGTCTTTGTTACATCTAATTTCCTTATGGGTCAAGGGACTTTTAGAGCGCGTGGTGGAAGTTGTTCTGGTGTTAGTGGAGGAGGGGGAGGAGGTGGAAGGGTCTCCATTGTTACAAAACTATCCAATCAGTTCGAAGGCTTTTATGACGCATCTGGTGGAAGAGGGTCAACTGTCGGTGCAGCTGGAACTGTTTTTCTTGGAAACGAACAAAACAGTTATGATACCATGGTCATTAGCCATTCTGGCTCCTTACCATCCGCTCTTCCATCAATGCTAAACAGGTATACTTTTGACGAACTAAGAATTATATCCGGTGGTTCATTTTTGGTTACTACTGAACTACAAGTAGCAAAACTTGTCACGGATAATACTGGCACTATAACCGTTGAAAGCACTGGGAAAATGTTCGTGACTGATCTCAGTGAGTTGAACAAGAAGCTGCTTTGTGACGTTGTTGTTAACAGTGGGGGTTTCATGTCCTTACCAGGCCAGGTTATTTTCAGTGGCCCAGGATCACCAGCTGTTTCCATTTCGGGTGTGCTGCTTGTAGATGAAGCAGTAGTTGAAAAATCAAAGTATCTTCGAATTACGAACAATGGTGAATTAAGGTCACGAAGTTTGATTTTGCATACCGGATCGTCAGCGCAAATAAGTAAACAAGGAAAACTTCGACGAACCACACATTCATCACAGCTGGATTTGTATGCATTAGTACTCCAAACTAACTCTCACTTGACCTATCTGGGAGGAAACGTGGATTTGAAAGCCGACATATTTCATCTCGGAAGGTCCTCGACATTTGGACTTCGAACGTTCCCAAAAGTTATCAGTGTATCCACTAATGACATGACCATTGACAGCAATGCACAGCTGACGGTATCTGCAGGAGGACTGCTTCACGGGGTGGGGACTCCACCCAACAGACAGAGTGGCTGTAGTCATGGTGGGCAAGGTGGTGGATCTAGCACTGGAAGTACGTATGGTTCAATCTTTGAACCGCGTCATCCTGGTTGTGGAAATACTGCTCGCGGTGGAGGTATGTTGTTTTTAAACGTGAAGAAGAGATTAATACTACGTGGTAAAATAACAGCGAATGGTGGTCATTCCTCCGATGGCACTGGTGGAGCAAGTGGAGGAAGTGTTTATATAAATGCTTCTACACTTGTAGGGCACGGCGCTATTGAAGCTGATGGCGGAGATGGTTCTCACTCAGCAGGTGGCGGTGGTGGCGGTCGTATTGCAGTTTATGTTGGTGATAGATCTAAATTCAAGGGTTCAGTTACCGCTTTTGGAGGTTGCGCGGGGCCATGTGGAGCAGCTGGTACTATCTTTATTCAGGAAGTTTTAACAGGATTACCGAGGAACACTACAGTTGTTGACAGCGGTGGGCGATTGTCACAAAAAAAGACAGTTATCATGCATGAGCAAAAACTTTCATTTTCAATTGGGAAACTTGAACTTATAAGGAGCGCAAAATTGGAGGTTGCCCCAGTAAATAATAATAAGATGAAAATCGACGTCTTGAAGCTGAAGGGAGATAGAAGTGGTCTCTTCATAGTTCACGGAAATCAGACGCTTTCGCTTGGAGCAAGTAAAGCTTTATCTAATCAACTATTCGTCTTGCCTTGGGCGATGAGTGTTGCGAGTAACGGATGCTTAATTGTTTCACCAAAGCTCTACATAATTCACACCGAAGTGAGCCCCTCCATGTATCTTGCAGGAAAGTTAATAGGTGGCCAAGAACTTGTCATTGCTAACAAGGCTACTGTAGTTTTTACTCAAACAGGGATCGTTGGGACTGGCAGTGATGTTCCTGGAATTTTTTCATTTCGCTTTTTGAAAGTTTCCAGTGGTGGTATATTTAAATTAGGGACTGGAAATAACATTAAACAGCTTCTGGAAATACGATCAGTAACTGTGGATGTTTCTTTCGGAGGTAGTATAGAAGGTTCGTTCTTCAAAATTAAAGTACTTCAACTGCATGTAGGTTTTAACGGTACTGTAAAAACAGACGGCCAGGGTCACTTGGCCGGAAAGGGCCCTGGCGCAGGTTCAAACCAGGGTCCGAGTGGAGGCAGTTTTGGTGGTTGTGGTGGTGGGCGAGGTCGTTGCCAGTTGTATGGAACTTTGTTCAGGGCTGAAGAATTCGGTAGTGGTGGCGGTTTTACCAATCAACAGAGCGCATCCGGTGCAGGTGGAGGAAAAATGATCATTGAGACGGACGAGCTGATTTTAGACGGTATCATCTCTTCAAATGGTCAAGATGGCGAAGGAAACAAAGTTGGAGGTGGTAGTGGAGGAAGTATTAACTTGAGAATAATAAAAACGTTTAGCGGTAGGGGAAAGTTACTTGTTAGTGGAGGTGATAATTCAATGGGTCGTGCTGGTGCAGGTGGTGGTGGACGCGTTTCTATTGTTTTAAATGGAGAATCTAACTATCACGGAGACTTCATTGCACGAGGTGGTTCTGGAAACAGTCAGAGTGGATCTCCTGGAACTATATACATCAGTACTGTGAGAGAAGGTTACAGGTCAAGTAAACTCATCGTTGATGGCAGAGGTGTTTCACCATTGGTCTCTTTACGTGCACTTCTAAATGAATCAGTGAAAGCTTATGATTTTGATGAGCTACAACTTTATGGCAGGATAACACTTTTCTTGGAAAGAAACATGATAATTGGCAATCTGTTGGCAGATTCGAACAGTGTAATTTACGTTCAGAATGGTGTTGTGTTGATCCTTGAGCCTGGTAAGCGTTACATACAACCAATATGTAGCTTCCATGTACAACCTAATGGAGAGCTACGTTTACCTGTAGCTGTTAAATTTCTTGGGAGCTCAAATGTATTCTCTGGAACTTTGTCAAATTTGTTTGACATGACCATTGGCGAAGGAAAACGCACAACACTTTTAGCATCTGCCAGAATGGCGCGTTTTATTGATGGTAACTACACTTTCATGACAAAGCGAGGAGAATACAGATTTTCGTCCTTACACGTTAAGAATGGTGCTTCTCTTGTATTTGAAAACTCACGATTAAAGAAAGTTCCTTTAACTGTTGGTACCCTCGAACTTAATTATGGGGCAGTACTACAAGGCAGTTGGCTTGATATTCGGTCCTCAGATGTTGTCATTCACCCTGGTGCTAAAATGGATTTGGCAGCTCAAGGTTTTCCAACCAACCAAGGAAAAGGAGCTGGAGCGTACATCAAAGCTGTAGGGACTGGTGCGGGTCATGGAGGCTATGGAGGTGGTTCAACTTATAGAACAGGGCTATGGTATGGCTCGACACTAAACCCTAACGCTACAGGAAGCGGAGGAGGTAGTTCTGCGTCAGGTAAAGGTGGTGCTGGTGGTGGGTTTTTGCATTTAGTTGTTGTACGAAAACTGCAATTAGATGGTGAAATCTCTGTGAAGGGTGAAAGTGCACCCGGAATTGATGCTGGTGGAGGAAGTGGTGGCTCTGTTTGGCTCTCTGCTCAGAATCTTATTGGAAATGGATTAATTACGGCAGATGGTGGAAACGGTAACAGGAATGGTTATGGTGGTAGTGGGGGACGAATGGCAATTTATTTACAGGAAGCGATGGGTTTTGAAGGTTTATTGACCGCCAAGGGAGGTAAAACTACTTCCAGCAGAACAGAGGCTGCGGGAACAGTCTATGTTGAAGATAATGCTAAGCGTCAATCAAGGAAATACCTTAGGACTCAAAATTTCGTGGGTTCTGGTGCCAAGCCAACAACAGTCGTTTCTGAACCAGGGATTAAGGACTACTCCTTTGATGAATTGACTATCACCGGAAGCGTTTTATTAGAAATGACATCGACTAGCAGTAGCAAAGTTTCTGCAAGGGTAGCAAGTTTAGAAGACGATGGGTATGGAGAGATTGCCATTAGGAATAACCAAACGTTTTATGTGGCAGCGAAACAAACAGTTGAGTCTCATTTCAGTTTACGTACGAATATTCTAGTGGAAAAAGGAGCGAACTTGGTGTCTTCTTCAAATGTTACCGTGATTGGAGTGAGCATTAATTTGAAAGGAAAGTTGTCAAATGTTCAGCATCTTACACTGGAGTCGGGAGCGCATGTAGAGTTCGCATCCTCTTCACAAACTGCGCTCCTTAAGGACACAGAAATTCTGTCTCAAAGTGAGCCAGGAACGCAACAATTTGCTTCAATTATTCTTAAAACAAAATCAACTCTTGTACTTCCCAAAGATAGTAAATTAACTGTTGGCGTAATGCGTATCAAGAAGGCTGTAACTGTGAAAGCAAGATCAATTACAATCAAGTCACAAGATTTGTCACTCGAACATTTATCGGTCCTTTCGGTCAGTGATTCTGTTACAAGCACAAGCGGCGCCATCTGTATGGGAAAAGCATCTCAACACGGAGGATCTGGTGGTGGACACGCGAGTATGGGAGGCTTTGGTTATCAGGGGCTGAATCCAGGAAGTTCATATGGCTCGTTGTATAGAGCTGATCAGCCTGGCTGTCGCGGTGGTGATGGTGTGACGCCCGGTAGTTTTGGCAGAGGTGGTGGATTCATCCATATTTACTCAGATTTTTTAAGCGTCTACGGGAGTATTCGTGCAGACGGCGGAAATGCCCCAAATGGGAAAAACGGTGGAGCTGGGAGTGGCGGTAGTATTTTGGTGAAGGTTGCACGTCAGTTCAGTGGTGTCGGTCAGTTGTCAGCTGATGGAGGGCGCGGAGATGGTTTAGGCGGTTGTGGATCAGGTGGACGTATTGCTATACATGTTGACAATGTTTACACGTTTCGTGGAAATCTCCAAGCTCTGGGTGGTGTTTCAAAGACTTCAACTGCATTCTCAGGTGGGCCAGGGACAGTTTACATTCGAGACATCAGAGGTAAGCGGCCCTACAGACAATTAAAAATTGACAATCAAGCACAAGGATGGTCAAAATTTTTAACATTGAGTGAAAACACAAGTTTTGTGTTCGATGAGGTTTACATGACCAATAAAGCATCTTTACGACTTGCGAACAAAGGTGACGGAAAACTTCGAACACTGAGGATAGCAAAACTATACAGCGACGGTAACGGCTTGCTTCACGTTTATCCTCGTCAAATACTGTTTCTTGAGGCAGAAGAAAACAAGCGGACTGTTTCTAAACCGGCAATTAACTTGAAAGTTGAAAATGATGGCGAACTTGTTATGGCGTCCAAGAGCTATCTGGGTGGGAATGTTTTAGCCTTGGAGCTTAAAGGGACACTGACAGGAGTACACGATCTACGACTTACACGAAACAAAGTTGTACACCTCTATAAAGGAGCTCATACAGCTCGAAGGATTGGGAAAACTCTCCTGCAGGATGCTCCTAGTACTTTCAAATTGTCCAGCATCACCATCTACAGTGGAAGCGCTCTCACCATGAAGGACGAAACGGAAGTAAAATTATTAGTTGGAATCTTGAACGTAAAATATGGAGCGTCATTTTCAACTCATCATTTAAAAATACTAGCTTCAACAGTTGATATAGAGATTGGAGCCACACTTAGCTGTTCTGGTGACAATGCAGCTCGCCAAGCGGCACCATCAAGTGGAACGACAACATTAGGAAATGGTGCTGGTGCAGGGCACGCAAGTAATGGAGGGCGTGGCCCATCCGCAAGTGGTGGAACCTACTACGGGTCTCTCTACAACCCTGTTTTGCCAGGTCTCCGTGGAGGAAGTAGCGGAAGAGGGACGATTGGAGGGGACGGTGGTGGGTATATTTCATTACAGACTGGGAACCAGATTATCAACGATGGTATTATCACAGTGGCAGCTGCAAATGCCGATCCGGGAAGTGTTGCTGGAGGAGGAAGTGGTGGAAGCTTACTTATCCGTACAGATTGGATGACAGGTGAGAGAAAAGTCTCCTCTCAAAACATCACTTCTGAAAATCAGCTTCCCAGTAATCGATTTTGTTCATTTTTAAACCTCGAACAAGTAAAAATGTTAGAAGGAAACCGTTCTTTAAGTTGAATACCCAGAAAAAAATTCTGAGTCACTGACGGGAATCGAACCCATGGCATTCTGTCCGGTAATCCGAGGGTTATGGTTTCGATTCCCGTCAGTGACTCAGGTTTTTTTCTGAGTTATTCAACGAATGTCTTTAACCGGTTGACGTTTTTAGTGTCCATTGTGTTAATATGTTAATGTACGTTGGACGTAAACAGGAAAAACGCAAGGCCATGGATTCTAAACTCAGAAGTACAGTAATATTCTTATGTCATTCGCATTTTATCCTTAGGTCATGGCACTCTCTCTGCCACAGGTGGTAGTAGTGGTGGACAAAATTCTGGTGGAGGGGCTGGCGGTCGCGTTGCCATCTTCTCCAATGTCTTCTTTTATAAAGGGAACATTGTTGCTTTCGGGGGCTCAGCAATTCAAGGACGCTGTGGAGGGCCTGGTACAGTTTTCATACAGGAAATTCGAGATAAACAAAACTATACTCAGCTACGGTTGGACAACCTTAATAGAGCCTACATCCATGAAATTGTGTTAGATGAGGAAAATACCACTGATTATGAATTTTCTGAGTTGCATTTGCTAAGAAGAACGACCCTCAGATTAGCTCAGAAAAACGTTCAGAGTACTCTGAAAATATCAAGGCTTATTGGAGACCGCACTGGTTTCTTAAAGGCGCTTGCCAAGCACGTTGTCTTCCTTGAAGCATCAGATACAGAGCACAGAGTTTCTAAGCCAGCTTTAAATATCTTAATTGAAAAAGGTGGCGAAATGGTTTTCGGAGCATCACTTTATGTTATTGGCGATGGAAAACCTCTACAGGACATGTCATCTCTTGTGTCTGATGGTCGAATGACTCATGTCACGAATATTTACATCTCAAGAAGTAGAAAGACACGTTTTCTAACGCATGCGCATACTGCCGCGTGGTACAACGGGACGTTGGTAGTGGCGGAACCAGGAACGTTCATATTATCATTATTAGAGATTCAAGATGGCGGCCAGCTCCTCTTCCCTCACTCACAGGGAATGCATTGTACAGTGGGGTTGATTACGTTGAAGTATGGAGCAACAATCACTGCCGATATTCATAATGTGAGCGTTACGTCACTGATAATGGAGGCAGGAAGTAAAATCACCGCATCTGGCAAAGAACGGCCCACTCCAGGTGTTGGGCCAGCAATACCCAGTTCTTGTCGTGGCTCAGGTGGGAGTCATGGAAGTAGAGGTGGAAAAGGTATGGCGCTCTTGTAGTATTAAAAACGAATGTTTTTATATTAGCACCAAGCAGGCTGTAGAATGTGTCGAGTATCCTCCTCCTACACAATAATTTGGTCGAGAATCTATACAATTTAAACTCTGTAAAGCTACAGTTCCTAACATCGGTTGGAAAGGGTTTAGCTATATTTTGAGAAGGCAAATTTAAGGGAGCTTTTTGTGATAGTTTTAAGTTGTTTAGATTGTTTGGTTGCATAGTATGGACAATAAGAAGACTTCCTTATGTCTAACTTTCTTTATCATTATTATAATTGCTGTTTCTTTTTGCTATTTCATGAGTAAAAATGACGACTCTTTAAAGCAAACGCGTTTCGCTAGTGTGCCTACTGCCATTGTTAGTGCAACTAATCATAGATTTTTGTTGGAGAGTGATTATAAGTTGTACAATAAATTAGCATACATAAATAACTGCCTATTTTAAATGAGAGAAAACTTGATGTTTATCCCTGGTGATCAGCGCGCACACCTCATTTATAAGTTCTCATGTGCTAGCTGTGCAGCCAGCTATGTCGAAGAAACAGTCCGACACTTAGCAACGCACGTAAATGATCGCCTCGTATTGAGTTGAGCCTAACTCATCCACAAACACTTACAGCGCAACGAAACATGTTTTCGAGTTTGTTGAAGAGATTGCTTTCGTATTTTGAATTCCGTTGCGATAGAATTCACGCAAAAACTACAAGACTATATACACCAAACGTGAAAACCCAACTTTAGATAGCCAAGTTAAGCGTGTTGATAAGAAGTTTTCTTTATAATTGTTTTTCTGTAAGTTAATTTGTACTGCAATTTATATACGAATCTGTAATTAGTCGCACTAACGATGGCAGTATGCGATCTGCCGAAAAATGTTTGTTAAAAAGTATTAGAAACTATTAATACTCGTTTTGTGTTACAAAAACTTTCACCCATACCTCGTTTCTTCCCAAGGAAACAGCGGTCTCAACGTGTTAAAGCCACACGGAAGTTTGTTCACGCCAGAAGATTACGGGATGCCGGGCTGCCCAGGAGGTTCCCCGGGAGGAGCTGGTGGTGGTGTCATACGTTTAGACATAGGTGATCACTTTTATTTGGATGGATTTATCACCTGTGATGGACAGCCAGCTTCTGAAAGATCCCAGGGTGGTGGAGGTAGCGGCGGCAGTGTATGGATTCAAGCAGGACGACTCAGCGGACATGGTGTTATTGGTGCCTCAGGTGGAAGTGGTGATGGAACAACTGGAGGTGGCGGATCGGGAGGCCGTGTTGCCGTCTATGTATCAACAGAGGGTAAATTTTCGGGACGATATATTGTGACTGGAGGGGTAGCCGGTGACAGCCAACAAGATTTGTCTGAATACAGTGGAGGACCAGGCACTCTTTACTTGAGTGACTACCGGCATGGTCATCGACATACTCAGCTTCGAATCGACAACAAGAACAGACCTTGGTCCCATATTGTTACACTTGACGAAAACAGGGCTAACTATGTTTTTGACGAGCTCCACTTACATCGCAAAGCATCGGTTCACTTACCGCCGAATGGTAAACATCTGAATCTTACTGTTCACAAGGTAATTGGAGATCGTTCAGGTTTTATTCCAGTACACATCAATCAAACTTTGCAAGCTGAGGCTAAAGAAGCTAGTCCAACAATCACAAGGACAGCGGCTAACTTCCGAATCGAACAAGGAGCATTTGCCATTATGGCAAGTACTGTCCACATTGTTGGCGAAGGAGAAACGGCATTTAACTGGAATGGTCGCTTAATCAACGTTCGTCATCTTCATTTCGCTTCAGGAAGAAAGGTTCTAATTGGAGCTTTTGCACACACTGCAGAGGTGCAGAACAAAAAGTATCTGTTTGTCGACAAGCCAGGATCATTTCGGTTTTCAACACTTGAGTTTGGAACTAACTCTGAGATCACCTACCCAGTACCTTTTGGAGTACGTTTTGTCGCAGGCTTTTTGGTATGTGAATCCTTTAAATGTTTGGTTGGTAGAGCAGTTAGTTTGCAACATTTTAAACTACCTTCGCTTTTACCATTTTCAAATTTATGCCATCACACACTGATCATCAGAGATGAATAGTCCTTTTCCGAATTCCAGTCCATTGCTCACAAACAAAAGCCTTCAAGTCGAGGCCGAGCGCTCATCTCTAATACATTTACTGTGTTTTTGAGAACCTTTCCTCGACTTGATGTTTTTGTTAGTGAGCACTGAGCTTAATTTAGAAATGGCCTTTTTCCATGTCTATGGGTGTTTCACTAAACTTGCATATCTTCAAATGCTTAGAAACCATTAACTTAACCCTTTTAAATATTAATTAGATTTTAGTTTTTTCTTAAAATTTGGGACTACAAAAAGGCAACATAGTTTTGCCCTGCAGCAAAGTTATCTCTGAAAGGGATTATCACTGTTTTGATGCACCCATAGCTTAAACTTTCTGGTAACATCACCGTTTGTGAGCGTCGTTTATTTTGCAAGCTGTCACGAAAGCTTGAATCTGGTAAGTTTTGAGTTTATAAGTAGTTTTATGAGCCATTGTTCACAACAGAAGCTCCCAGGCTGGCATCATTAAGTCAGAGTGGTGAGTCGAGGCAACCTTCTCAAAGAAACCAGAAGTGTAAAATAAATTTACGCTGATTGAGACGGCAAAACTTTATTTAGCCAAACATGGCGAGCCGTGAGTGAATTCATTTTCCTGACCGTTCTGTTGTGGATTTCAGCACATACTCAAGCATTTTAGGTAAGTTTTGACTTCCAAAAAGCCAACGAGCACCGAATTTCGCCAGTTAGGCGCGAGTGGCTTGACACTTATAAAAAATTATGAAATCAAGTTTTTCGTCGGTCTATGACAGTTAGAAGTTTGAGCAAGTTACCAGTAAACACTGTCACCGGCTTATTATAATCGTTTTAATTAATTGAAAAAGGTTACTCATTTTTGGAATCATCGTTCGCGGGCGAACGATAAATGTTCGTGGGATATTTAAAGGGTTAACTGAATACCATGGAATGAACATAAGTAACTTTTATCCTTTCAGGATTTGAAATTCAACTCGCAGTTCTTGGCAGAGTATTTTGAGATAGAAGCAACAGATTTCTATTTGGAACCGGACGCGACGTTAAACTGTGCTGGTCGGGGCTCAACTAACAGAGGTCCAGGCGCTGGAATCGATTCACAACTGGGAGGCTCCGGTGCTGGTCATGCAACGGTGGGAGGCAGCAGCAAGACAGTTGCTGGTGGAGGTGTCTACAACTCACTTTATGAGCCCACGATGACTGGAGCACGCGGTGGTGCTGGACCAGGTGGAAGTGGCAGTCGTGGTGGAGGACGCATGAAAATTAATGTAGGGTACGCCTTTGTACTGGATGGCTTTTTAAAAGCTCACGCGGTAAATGCCGGAGCTAATACAGGTTTGTATTGTATCTTTACTTTTAACAATTTTTAGCTTTATAATTCACAAGAGAAACAGTTTTGCTCCTTTCAAAGTCATTTGAAACATTTTTTTCTGAATTTAGGCAATATACAAGTCGGCCATTGCAAAAATCATACTCAGAGGTTTTGATTTTAATGCGCTAACACTAATTTCCCCGTTAACATTGAAGCAATAGTAACACATGTCTTCAGTTTGGCCTTGTGTGTTTTGTAACGCTCCTAATTTTGATCTCAGTCACTTTGCAAACTATAATTTTAGTTACTGTAATAAAGTAACTATAAAAGTAATGAAAGTTTATTTATTTACTAAAGAAAAACATGTATCCAAGTCGTTTAATCAACCGAGCCAGTACTATCTTTCCTAATTGTCATCACTCCATTATCAACAACATTTTATTTCAAGAACCCTTTTCAGGAAAAGTCTTTTCCATTGCTCAACGGGAGCCACAACGGTTAGTGGTTAAAAAATGCAAACCTGTAGAACTCTCAAACAAAACGCTGTTTTCAGCCCAAACTTTCTGAGGACACCTACAACACAACAGAGTTTTAAAACATACAACAACCATAACTTTGCAGCATCCAAATTTGGGATTTAAAAATTTTCATGACGTTACGAATTACTGTCATTGAACTATTTACTGCAGGAGGAGGTGGCGGCAGTGGAGGAAGCGTGTGGATAACTGTTGGCTACCTCCGCGGCCACGGAGAGGTCTCGGTCCGCGGAGGAACGGGTAATATTTACGGCAGAGCTCGAGGTGGCTGTGGCTCCGGAGGGCGTATTTCTGCTCACATTCTCCTATCCGATGAGTATAGGGGAGCTTTTCTGGCCAATGGAGCGAAATGCGATTCTTCATTCCATGGTGGTACAGGGACAATATACGTTAAAGAGAAGAGGGGAAGCCGTAGTTACAGGAGGCTCTATCTTGACAACCAGTTTGCAGAACCCACAAAGGAATTCGTCCTAAAGGAAAGGAATCCAGAGACTGTGCGTAAGAATGGAACTGAAAAAAATGAAGCCGATTTCGCGTTTGAGGAGTTGAGTCTTCAGGGAAAAGTAAGAATACAATACTTTTTGTCGTTTTTCCTCCAGAGCAAGGAAACATTTATAAAACTACCTCAAAAAATCTTTATCGTTGGGTATTAACATGTTATAATTCAATTAATGATGATGCTACATGTGGAAGTTGATGGTTTAGAGGTGTTAGATTCCCAAGGGATCTAATTTATTTCATTGTTCCGTAGGTTCTTTTCAAAATCGCAGACTATGGGAACAGCCCTATGCCGTCTATATCTGTGGATACAATTCTAAGTGACGGTTTGTCAGTCATACACGTGCAAACGACTCAAATGTTCTTTATCGAATACGAGAATACAACCGAGAGACGCTCATTCCCGAAAGTAAATTTCTTCGTTGAGTATGGTGGAGAAATTGCCCTGGTACCGGATTTTCACATTGTTGGATCAAAAGATCCACCATTTGAACTCTTTGGACGTATGACGGGTGTTTCCAATCTAACACTCGGTGAGTCAAAACAGCTTATAATTGGAGAGAACGCGAGCACTGGTTTTATTAAGAACAGATCATATATACAAGAACCAGTCGACGGTGAATTGTCCTTTGGCATTTTAAACATGGAAGCAGACGCAAAGTTCCTAAAAGCTGGAGATGTAAAACTGGACATTGGAACGTTATATATGAAGAAAGGGACAATTATTCCAGCTGTAAGTTTAATAATGACAATTGTCGATGCACATTTGGAGGGTGGTTCAAAGATAGTTACTTCTGGACAAGGACCAAGAGCAGGACTGGGATACGGAGCTGGTCGTTCGCTCGGCAATGTTGGCTCAGGTGCAGGCCATGGCGGTCCGGGAGGACCAAGCTCTTCAGTACCTGGTGGTACTGTGTACGGCTCTTATGTTTATCCAGTGCAGCCGGGAAGTGGAGGAGGAAACGGAGCTGGACGGACAGGTGGAGGCACTGGCGGTAGTACTGTGAAGGTAGGTGAATCATGTAACGTCACGTGGGAGCTAGGTATAGTTAATGTCATTGTTAGAGTTATGTTACAAAACACAAGCCATAAAGAGGGTTTTCACTCAATGGACGACTTCTTTTTAAGAAATTTGCCTAAAATCAAACTCCATATTTCTGAAAGAGAACTAAAAAATTTGACCACGTTCTCGCTAGTTAAAGTATTTCTTGACCGTGGTGCTTGAAATAAATTATACAGTGCCGCCATGTTTGTGCACCTTAGGTTTCTCAAGAGCCAACAGTTGCAAAGAATATTAACGAAAATGTCATCTTGTTTGTCTCAAATCGCATTACAACTGGAGTTGCGTGACTCAAATCGCATAACTGGAGTTGCGTGACTCAAATC
>JAOCPT020642386.1:0-17423 GCA_026546935.2 Palythoa grandiflora
CTTCTGTCAACCCCCCCACCCCCAAACATAAAATTGACGTTTCTTGTGGGCAAAATCGATATGTGAGGCTTCCCTAAGAGTAAAACACAAGAACAATTTGCAGGACTCATTACTTTTCTTTTCACTATTTACTTGTATATCAAATATGGAAGCTCGTATACTCTTAGATATACATACGGTGCCGTTGTTCTTACAGAGTTGTTCTTATAAAAAAGCGTGTTCACCGAAATACGTATGATTACATTAAGAACATTTTAAGAACATTAGAGGCTAAAATAACCAAAATATTTAAGAACATTCACTTTTAGCCTCGGCCCAAAAATAAGACGTTCTTATAAAAGAGATTGTATAGAGTAAGAGTAAAGAAAGACTATTTTGACTCTATTTAAAATACGGAAAGACTTTTATTTATTGCTATGCATAGTTAATGTCTAATATAAAGGTATTGCAACAATTCAGATAGTTTTTAAATGTAATCAATGGAATATTGATAGTCTCAAAGATGTCTTGCTTTCATTTGGTGGGACTACCTTTTGCGTAATCAAGAAAAAAAAATTCCCATTAGAGAAATTACCACCACTTTAAGACCAAACTAATGACAGCTTATAACCACTAAGTTTAAAATTTTTCGACAATTAAGATTGTTGAGGATGTGCAAGTTCGTATATTTGCATTACGTCTTCAACTGTTTCATTTTCTTGGTTGCGTAATAATTTCGTTATTTTTGTCTGTTGCAAAATTGGAAGAGGTATTTGTGTCGAAATTATTGAAACTTCATGTTACCCTGCTTTTGGAAAAACGGAACGAAACGATTTCTGTTTTGTGTAAATTTGTATATTTGCAATACTTCTTTAATTATTTCATTTTCTTGGTTGCACAATAACTTCGTGATTAGTGTTAGTGTCGGTTTCGAAGTTTATAATAGAAGAGGTATTTGTGTAGTTTTTATAGAAACTTCGCATTACCTTGCTCTTACGCTTGGAAACACGGAACAACACGATTTTTATTTTGAGTTTTGTTAATTGTTTAAACATGCGTATACCCGTGTCCCCAGGCAAAACCTAAGCTGTAAGCATAACATTATGGTCTTATTTGCTGATAAAGTACAATTGCTTTTGAAAACGTGAGGTCACGTAGGCCGAAACTAAACTCGATTCATTTTCAATTCAAATTTCTGAATAGCTTTTTCCGATCAAGTTGAATAGAGCCGCAAAGAATTAGTTTATAGTCATGCTGTTGACTTTCGATAATTCAATATCCCGGCACCATATCGACAAGATGCAGAAACTTAATTTACGTAATGACGACAACAAGACCAGTATATTGCAGTATATGCATGCTTTTCAGAAAAAATGAAGACGAAACCAGAATCTAAAGAAAACAACACTGTTTTTCAGATAATTAACTTGTTGTTATTATATTTTTTATTTGTTTGAATGCAGCGTGATTTTAATTTTTGAATCATGACGTCTTCGCAGAAACCTGTCATTAATTCAATAATTGTAGCGATTAAATCCCCTCGTGGTTATCACAAATGGGGCTTGCAGCCAAGCTCATGGGTGTGCCTAGTTACTTGTTTCCAAAACACATAAATACAACTAAAGGCTTTATTCTTTGTGCCAAAAACTGTCGGATGATTCAGTTTCGCATCACGAGGTTTTCAATGTTTCTCAAGAACATTTTTGGAATCAAAGATTTGTCAACAATAAAAAACTATTTCAGTACTTGGGTATCTATATCTCCAAACTGTTACAAATACTTATAAATACTGCAAATGACTAGCTGTTCACCATTCAAGGATTTCTAGAAGAAAAATAAAAAAGATAATTAGATTTTATCCAGTAATGTCAGTTATGGTTTCGCGCTAATTGCGTTAAAAATGACTCCGAGTTTAAAAATTTGACTAAACTGAACAAGTATGAAATAGGAACAGAACACTTTGAGTTACCTTCAACATACTCTTCGGAAAAAATACATTTCATACCCTGCGAGCAGAGATCTCTTATATCCCCACGTATACATTTCAATGACTTTTTTTCCGAAGAGTATGTCGAAGGTATTATTCACTGCGTTCTGTTCCTATTTGTTCAGTTTATGTGCAAATCCTTCTATGCCTTAAAATATAAAATAGTTGTTCTAAAAATTTGACTGTAATTCCACAATTCTTCGTGTAGAAGACGTTTTGTTTATTTCATGCCAACTATTTCAGTTTAAAGACACAGAAAAAAAGAATATTCCAGCGCATGTGAGTTACCTACATGCTACATCATGGCAAATTTTTCATCGAGTTTTGGTTAGTTGAGTACATGCTAAATAGAAAATTTTGCATCAACTAAAACTCTAGACCTAACTGATGATTTAACTTCAATGAAACTATCATTTAACTGTGATTTAATATCTTTTTAAATTAGTAACATTGCTTGTGTAGGACTGTTCTTTTTTTTTTTCGGCGGTTTTAGCTCGAGATTGTTTTTAAATTGTTCTCATTAATTCCAGATTATTCAACAATTCGGATTAGATGTTTGCCGCAAGCAGTTAACGTTATGTTTAAAAAACATGTTTGATGGAAGGGAATCAAGTTATCTTAAACTTTATAATTTTATCTGTTCCAGTGTAACTGCTTCCGATTCGATAAAATAGTGAAACTATTTACTTCAGTAACCCTGATTGCAGTTTTAATAGCTACTTTCTACTTGAAATATTCGCCTGTTTTCACAGAAGAAAGATGCTAAAGTTGGGATAAAAAAAACATCAGCAACACAATAAGAACAAAAACAGTTACTCTGTGTTAGTACGTGCAATAAAGCTGAAGTCAATCTAAATTGCACACGTGCTGTAGTGAGTTTTACTTCATTTCAGTTGCTAGTACTTACCTTTCAGCAAACTAGCAGGCACCAAATTACCGGAAAAGCAATTCTTTATTGTTTAGCTTGCGTAAACCGCGCCCAGAACGATCCATACAAAAAATTGCAAAAAAGCAGACAACAGCAAGAACAATTACCCCCTCCCTCCCCACCCACGTAACCTAAATAAACCGCGAAGACTTGTTTGTGTGGTAGTGCCGGTTTGAAGTGTTTTTTGTTTATAAAAGTGGAGTTTTCCGTGATTATGGCGTAGAGCCAACGGCTGAATTTGACACAAGCTCATCTGCTCTTATGACGTCATAGCTAGAGCAATATGTTCCGCAAAAAAAACAAGAATCAAAAGTCGTGCGCAACGCCAATGAGACTGCCATAAGGGAACAAAATTCCTTTGGGATAAAAAACAACTTGAACTTTTGACTGAAGATCCAGGGTTTTCCGTCTTACGTGGATTAGGATTTGGAAATTCCTAACGGATCATGATTTAAAAATTGGACGAGGAAAATGAAGAGTTTTTGTATTATAAGAATCACTTGATTGTAGCTAATTAGTCCAAATACGACGCTTAACTTGGCGCCTAAAACTCTGATCTGAGAAGCTAGTTAAGTGGTTTTGCTGTGGCATCGGGTTGAGGAATATTAGCGGTTCGTGAGAGTCGCTAAAGAATTTGTGTCGCGAGAGATGGAAGATTAAAGAATTGAAAATCTCTCAAGGGTGAAAAATCGTACTCCTGTATTGTAAACACTGTTTTCAACTCAAAATATATTTTACATATACATGGACACTACTAAGTATATTTTCGCGATTTCTAAAAAGATTCTTAAACTTAGAAACGATCGTGTACAAGACTTTGAAAATAAGCTAATAACTATTTTCAGAACAAGAGGCGAAAATCTCTGAATTTCAGTTTTAGCTACAGGACGTGAATACACTTCTACGTCATAAATGATAAAGATGGCTGAGTCATCTTTTTTGTGTACATCACCCACGACCAGCAACCATGACCAGACACGTATCCGCGTAGAAAAAAGTTCAATAACTTATGTATTTAACAAGTAACCCGTCCAAATAAAATGCTTACATCAAATGATAGAGAAAAACTGACCGGTCTGGACACAGGAAGTTGATCAAGGTCAATTTTGAGAACTATACAAAAAAGCGTGGTTGGCCTACGACGCTGCAATATTTGGATCTAAAGTATTTTCGTATTCGGCATTGCATCAGAAAAAAATATTTGAAATTGACGTGGTCTTTGAATATAAACACGCTAGTTATTGGTCCCGTATTACAAATATCAGTATACATCATACGAAGAAATACGCGCTTCGAGATAAAACCAAAGATTGGAGATCGAAAGGTTTCTCGCGTAGTGTGTGAAATTTTTGAGACAAACTCTAGCTGAGTTTTAAAAGTGAAAATGTGCAATAAAGAAAGTGAAAGTGAAACTGCATAATAAAGAATATTAAACTTTCATACAAAGTTTATTAAGAGTTGACTTCTGTCCGTATCTCTTTTAGTTAAACGCGCGCGTTTTCAATAATGTTCAGTGTCTTTAATAGCCGGTCATAAGCCTATAATTTTCACTTGTTTTGATGGCTCGTACACATTGGAATCTGGAAAATGAAGGCCGGAAGGAGCAAGGAAATTGGCCTTCTTATCAACATTTTTCAACCCGAGTACCGAACTTCCGCCAATCCTGACAGCCGAGACTTCTGTGCGATCTGTGTTAAATTTTCTTCTGCTTTTATCGGAATAGAAACAAATCTTACGCGTAGTTCCTTTTCCTTCCGAGAGTGGGAGAAGGCAACGATAGAAATGGCAAATTTAAAACTGTATTTGGAAGCGAATCGAAGTAAAACAAAACTTTTACGTTCACGACACAAGATAGACACCGCGTCAAGCTTGTTTGTCACAGTTTCCACAAATGTTCTTGTTCTTTGCATACATTTCCAAAATAATCGGTTTTAGATGTTTAAAACGCATTACTAACCAAAAGTATTTGTAAAATGACCATTAATTTTACATTTTTTTACTCCAGCATTCGAGAAATACCTAAAGACAAAACTAGTTATATTTCTCTCTCCCCATAAAACAATAATACAATCTTTTATTTTTAGATAAGATATCTTGTTTGACTTAACCCCGAAGAAGTTGTACCAAATTTTGTTTTTTCATCATTAAAGAAATAACCAGGTTTCGTTTTGTTTTCGTATTCCCTATTTCTAATAAAAATGTATCGAATTTTGTATTTTTCATCTTATGCCACGATACGAGTGTTTTCAACGTTCGCGGCTACTAGCGTCTCGAAAACCGGATGTTTAGCTTGTGTTGTCTTGAAACAAACTACATTCTACAAGAGATTAAACCTGGTTCATGCAACCGCGAGGTTTGCAGTTTTGCGTTTGGTTTACACAACTATAACATTAATTAAAGTGAAGACAGAAAACATTATGACTGTCTTAATTTCTCTCACGACATTTTGACATTTCTTTCAGCAAGTTTAGGTGCGGAGAAAATTACTTCTTTGAAACTCGAATTCGCTTGCGATGAAAATACAGTTGTCATTTTTAAGTGCTAATTGAACGTTTGAAAATTTTATATTTCTCCGACTACTATTTTTTAGACCAAAGAAAGAAAAGGTATTCTTAAAACAAAACAAGATATGGCTTTTTTGCCTTAAGGGTTTAGTGATAACAAATTTTAAAAGCAATATATTGTCTAGGGCAACAAAAACCATTAATGTTTATTCTCATAACATACTTTAGAATGCTAGCCAAAATTCTTTCCTCAGCATTGCTATTGTTGAAGAATAAAGAAACATGAAAATTTGTTTAAAAAAATCTTACATTACTTCTTTGACAGAATACTTCGGTTGGGCATCTCTCAGCAGTTTGCTTCGAAAGCCGCGATTTTCCCAAGTTTTTTCAAGAGATATCTCCGATCCGGCGGCAGAGTAATCCGAGAAATACACTCGCTGTCTACTTTTGTCTCGTACAGTCTTGTTGATTCCATTTGATGTGTGAAGATCTCATTTATTCAATTTATCTTACCGAAATCTAGATAACTTTCTCGACGTCATGTTAAATTAATTCCACAAAAAATTTTAAAAACCACAAAAGAAGATTTCGTGTTCGTCTTGATAAATCAGAACACCAAGGCTCTTGCGTGAAGGACATATTTTGATCCAAATAAACAAATTTTGACAAATTTGACAGCTGTAATGTTTGTTATAGTTGAAAACCTGTAGAAGTATTTTTAGATTGTCTTTGTGATGTTAAAAGCTTCTCTTTGCTGCTGTCAACTTCCAACCAATCAGGACACTGGAGATTTTGGGTGTGGCAGTATAGGAATGCAAGAGATAATAACAGTGTCGCCGAGGTCAAACTCTAATTAACTTCACTAGTTTATGAGAATCAATTGTTCTGCTAGTCTATGAGAAAAAGGTTTGGTTTTAACTCAACATTTAAATTTTGTCAGCATTCTTGGCTTTAACACACAAATGTAACGATTTTCTATTAACACAAAACTAACAAGTTTTATTTTTACTTTTCAGTCAATTTTTGATTGCCATGCCAGTGCAAACATTGGGAGTTAAGGACAAGATCACATCTTTGCATTTCCCAGCGCCGCGTCAGCCATCCACTGCTGATTTCGATTATTAATTTAAAAGCATTTTGAACGTATTTTTGTTTACTAGTACTGACAATAATTAAAACTAAAAAGTATTTCTTTTTTTAACAAAGAGAAAACAATCTAATGCCAAGATTAAAGCTTTGATCTCTTCTTCACAAACCATCAAGAGCTTTTCCGGCTAAATGGCGGTTATACCGGAAATCCATTGTTTCAATTTTTCAATTTTCATCGCATACGGTTTTGATTCAACTCTGATCCGCCTGTTACGAATTCAAGTTCTTTTTGAAGTTTTCAATGTAATTTGTATTTGAAAAAGCTCCTTTTGTGTTAACAGAGAAAACAAACCAACCAACAATAAAAAGATAATGACAAATCTTTGAATGTCCGAGTCGACGTCAAGATATGCTGGCATTTGTTTTTTTCCAAAACGAACAAATATCCAAAAATCATCCTCGAGTGATAAGTTTTCCATGACAACGTAAGTTAGTTACAGAAATGATTGCTTAACCAGTTTGGCCATTTCTTGACAAGACACCGAAATTTTATCACACTGTAACTAAGCGTCTAAATTTGACTTCATTTATTTTGATAATTACATGAATGAGTTGATTTTGTAAACTTTCTCGTTTTGTAAACTAATCTTGCTAGTATTTTTAAGTTCAAGCGATGGTGAATCAGGTATTTTTGTGCCAGTTTTACTTTTCGAAAATAATAATATCAACTGAACTCAGATCGTTTTGACCGCTTCATGCACGCAATTCACAACACCACCACAGCGATTGCACCTCAAGTTCGCCCTCCTAGCGACAGAGCGATGTTGCTGTGCTGTGGTGATTTTATAGAACGGTTTTTCCGTTTGGCTTGGCCTCACGTATGCGTTCGCATCATTTCGTGGTTATATTAGGAACTTAATATTTGTGATTGATGTTCAACCGGAGTTTTTTCTTATACCCCTTGTAGTTATATGTTTATTATGCTGTAAACTGACGTAAAATAGCCGGCAAAAATTAAGCAAACATATAAACAAACACAGTTCGCATTTTATATTTACATCAAATTTCAATGGTAGATTTTTTCTATAAAAAGCTAAGAGAAGGATAAAAAAAGTTGCATTTCTGTGCCTAAAAATAAAACTTTGAGTCGGTTAGGAAAAAATACGCCTCTGTCCTAGATAAAATTAACAGTACAGTTTTAATCTAATGGGAAAGTTTGAAATTTAGTACTAACTGAAAAAGTTGATGGAAATTTTAAAAAACAGAAACGGCGGTCGTGTCGGGATAAATCGTCCGATATTTAAAACTAGAGCAATACAACGGTGCGTAGGTTGTTTGCAATGAGAGCTGATATGTTGTTTAGCTAATCTTCCTGTCACGAAATTTCGCAAGACTCATTCAATTTTAAAAACAAATTTTCTTTACCCATTGCAGATTAAATTTACAGCAATTTTTCCTGAATGTGTTCTGTCAAATTGAAAAACAAAGCCATTTCCTTGGAGCAACCTTAAGAAAATGTCATTAGACACAACATCTCCTAGTTTCCGTTTTTTTCTTCTCCAACGAACCGAAATGTTTTAATAAAATCAGTTTTCATTTTTTTAAAAAAACTAAGTTTTATTGATACGAAAAAGTACTAGGAAATAAATAAAGCCGACAAGAATAAAAACAAGGTTGCAGAAGTGAAAGCCCTTGCAGTCGCAAGGGAATTTGTTCTGACCTTTTTTAAAGCTAATTTTTCAAAATTTCTGAAATGTTTTAGTCATGGCTTTGCATCATTTGATAAATCGTTTATCTAGCTGAAAAACGAACTGCTAAAAAAAGCTATCTATACCCATTTAGAACATATTTTGGATGAGTGAAATTGTGTGAAAAGACCATTGCGAAATTTCGAAGAGAAATATAATCTTGCCGCCAGGGGCAAATCCTTAGCTGAATAAAAGTTCGAGAACGCAACGATCTAATTTCAAAAGGTCAAGATGAATATATCTATTTAACTGCAGCTTGCAAGGCCGAATAATTTTCATATCTACCTAATAATCCGTTTTTTTCAGATATTTTTGCATTAAATCGACTTACCCAAAAAGTAATGATTGTACAAGTCTACGGATGCATTAAATTATTCTTTCTGCAGATCAAAACACTTTTTATAATAAACTTTCTTAATTTTACCCCTCGGTTTCCGGAAACAGGAAAAAATTAAGCCCCAGGCCCTAGAAGAACCAAATTTTTTTATATATAATTTTTCCAACTGTACGAATTTTCACACGATGTATTAAATCGTCACCATTTCAGATTATTCTAAAACTGGAATAATCATCGAAAACACAAAACTGAAAAATTATCCTCGGCACATGCAGAATATTGCAAATACTACCATTCCATCATCTAATTTAGAGTAAATAATTGTCTACATTTCCTTTGATCCGAAAGGAAAACAGGTAATTTCCAAGAAGTTGGTAACGGGATCTGTTCATTTCATTGACAATTTTTCGCAAACCTTCAAAACAAATGTTAACATGTTGTTAATTATAGTAGTAACACATCGTAAAGGTGTTGCTTTCAAAAATTCAATTTTTCATCAATTTGCGAGTACAATGTATTCTTAAGAAACGACTCGTGAAGAGATTTTTTTTCAACTTGATAACATACCACATCTGGTAATAACAGGATTGAAAATCTCTTAGTCCCTCTCGGTTGAGAGAACTTGAAATTGAAGTACTTGCTATTGTTTATATTTTCAAAACAAGAACTGACTCACTGCTTACAGCATGTTTCAACTAGTTTGAACTTCAGTTGCTATATTCTTTCAGAGTTTAAAATTCTCTCAAATATTTTTACAAAGAAGAAAGATTTGTTACGTGCATGCTTTCACAAGGCCCAACTAACAAATAAATCAAAATGTCACAATACAACAAATTACAAAACACACACCGCCGACAACCCCGCTGTGCCTTGTATGAGAGCAAACGCAAAGTCAACAAATTTTTAAAAACATTTTTGCATTCTCAAAAATGTTAGAAAAGAAAAAGATTGATATTGGCGATAAAATTTTAAAAAAGTGACTCCGAGATCTCTCTCAACTTGAATATCTCCAAGGGTTTCTGCCAAATCAAAATCAGTAGTTTGAGGCAATAAGAGCACGCAACCTTAAAGGTCGGGTCATAGCAACACCTTCGACTATTCCACCTACGGGAGAAATTGAGAAATCAAACACACAGCCACTCAAATTCTGTGAATAAAACTCCCCTTGAAAGTACAACTTTGATAACAGAAAACCGACAAAGAGTCGAATAAGACACTTCTACATTCGATATTGGCCTAATGTTTTTGCCTCGGTGAGTTTGAATAGAAATTCGGCACTCGTCAATGAGCGTGCATATATTGTCTTTGATTCTCACAATTTAATCTTTCCTTACGAAAACAAGTTATATAGAGCTCAATATTAAAAGAGAAGTTGTTTACCAGTACAAACTCGTGGTGAAATGATGCCACAGAAAATTTATAAACAGCGTGCAATAAATCTGTATAAAGATTGGATATTTTTTGTTACATGTGTTAAAAATATTGTATTTCGTACGGATCGATGAGACAACAGTTTGGGCATCTTTAAAGAACTGCTGACACTTCAGTTCTTTGGAAGGCAATGTTTTCGTTTGCACATCGAAATGGACCAAAGTAAGCTCTTCATCTCAGGAACTCATCAATTAATTGCAGTGTTTCCTCACAAAATAAAGTCATGTTTAACTTGGCCAATCTTTTTATAGACGGAGACGGCAAAACTACACTTCTTCGAAGTCAAGGTTAAAATACTGATCCAGAAACCGTTCGTTTGATATTTAAGTAGCAGTTCAACTTATATGGTGGAGCGGTATTTAGCAAACAAAACAGGGCGTGAAAAAGAAAGAGATCTAATCTTTAACAATATCACTCTAAATGTTTGCTTGGCATTGGGAGCCATTAACGAGTGGCGGGAAAGCTACTCGAAATTATTCAAAAAATCACTGACACTTGCAAAAACTCATTCATTCATTCTGAAGTGATTTGGCGCTAAATTAAATGTATGACCCACCCTGTCCCTTGGGATTCCAATACAAAGGAACGATTAACAAATGAATGAGCTTGCGTGGATAGTTGCAAACAAAAACACGGTGACGTGTATGCCACGGATCGAGAACAGACCACAGTCGCACGTACTCGATAGAAGTAAACGCGCTTGTACACTCTTCTACGTTCGAGAAAAGCCAAGGACCAACGAGAAAAAAAATCTGTACGTGACTCGCGCGAAAAGCAACAACGCTTGTGAGAAGTAATGTTTGTTCTATTTTGAGGGACTTTTGCTTCTGAGTAAAGGAATTTATTTAAGGTACACGCTTGAATGGCCGCATTGTTGAAGCTTGTTGACGGCGACCAGATTAGTTTTGTGTCGAAGTTTGTGTCCCAAGAGAGCAAACCAAGATAAATCCGATCAAATTTCGCCTTTATACTGACCCTTATGGGTTCAGTTTCTGCTTATGTCTGGTAGTTTTTACCTCAAGTAAGTAAAATCAACAGATGTGAGATTAGTGTGTAACAGCTTTGAAAATAATAATAATAATAATAATATGCCCAAAACAAGTTGTTACAGACTTGAGATCAACGGCTATTGTTCGACTCAAAATGAGCCATCAACTAGGTTCTGAGTCGAGTAAATGTTTATCTAGAATAACACATGCAGTCCGCAATCAGTGCAAACTCTAATTTGATTGGTCGGAGATAAGAATTGCTGACAATCACCGATATTGTTTTCTAGTTTATATTGACAGCAATGGAGTATCTCAAATCACGGGGCCGCATAAGGTCCTGACCCTATTGGTGACGTCACAGGGTGTGTGCGAGCGTGGGCGTTGAGAAACCTCTTGGGACTGGTTTGTTTTGAGTGTCTCACGTTCTGATTGGACTGTTCCCTTTATGATATTTACCACCTAATGTTCCACTGTCATAGAAGAACCCACCTACTTTTAAGACAGTAAATGATTTTGTATGGGTCGGATATATAAGTGTGAATTCAGATTTATTAACAGTCCAACTTAACACTCTCGCTGAAGAGAACTCATATAGAGTCGAGGAAACAATTTTTGTTCTACTTGAAAAGTATTATATAGCATTCACCGGAAAAGAGAAGCAAGCGAGTTTCCTTCAATACATTGAACAAAAACAGAATAACAAGTTTGGATTTTTTTGTTGGTCACAATCTCAGCTGTGAGCACTCAACATTCCTATACTCAACGTCTTCGGTTGACACGATTTTATCGCGGAAAATTTATCTCTGTGTTACCTAACGCAGACTTCGACTTTAACTCGGGAAATTACAAGGTACTATAACATTTGTTATTCTTATTGTCTTTTTTGTGCAACATTTCTCGTCGTATTTTACGGCGCTTCAGTTGTCGCTGTATAAGAGTTACGCAAGTTCTTCGTAAACTTATCGACTTTCTTGTTTTAATAACACTTCAAATTTGCTAAATTTTTGTTGTGTTTCTCTTCTTTTAGATTATCTTCAAGCACAAAAATGTTTGGTCTTAATTCAGAGCACAACGTTGTTCCGGACGCCGCACTTTATGCCCAAGTAAGTCGAGAAAAATTTTTGACAGCTTTTAGCTTGAGTGCGAATTTAAAATCGACTGTCCCTTTGCTGAACTCGTTCGGGTGTGAAAATAAGAGGACCGATTTCACTTGATCATTTCAAGTCGGCTACAAACCTTTAAAACAAACACATAATTCTCTTCTTCAGGAAAGGAAGACAATTATTAAAATAGTTATCTATTTTTTTAAACTTAGGGTAGAACGTTTGGATTATTCAGTTCTAACTTAAATAGCACTTATACTTCTATAATTACTGACACAACGCCAAATGCAAATTTCTTGTGTCATAAAAGTCGAGGCTTCAATTAACCAAATTAGTTTTTTAAAACCTTTGTCAAAATTTTCGTTAGTTTTTGATCTGTATATACTTTGTAACGAGAGGATTTAAACTATTCCTCTCACTTAACTTTTAAACTATAGTGAATATTTTGATTTCAAGTTAAATCTTTTTCTTGTTCTTAATGAAGAGGTTCGTAGTCGCGGTAAAGCTGTTACTAACACTTCATTTTACATTTGATACAAATTTTCTTTGTATCTAAATTCACATTGATATCTACAGCGTCAAACTAATCATTTTTGGTTTAACACCATTGCCTTTAAGTCGCAATATTTTTCTCGGGTGTTGTTTGTCTTCCTAAAGCGAATAAATATTCTTTTTCATGTGAATCAGAAATTTAGCGAGGGAATTTTATCATTGGTACCTTGCTTAACACACAACACAATCTTTGACTTGAGAGAAACAGAGGAGCACAAAAGTCGCTAATTTTTTAGCTTTTACCAAAAATGGCTCGGGAATTTTTTTTTGTGTTTTTTTCTGAACCAAATGCTGACATTTTTATCACAATTTGTTATTTGACAGGAGGCAATGATTCCCGAGGATCAATCACTTTTCGACAATTCTTTCAATGATCCTTACAAGCCAGTAAAACCAACAAAAGGAGACTCTTTCTACCCTAGCAAGAAACGCTCACTAGAAACTGATCTTGAAGAACCGAGTGCCAAAAGGCCGTTCGTCCCCAACAATGACTTTCAAGAACGAAGCTCGCCCTCCCCCAGCGCAGACTCACTGGCTCATGAACGCCGAGTTATCGTCCCTGCAGGTAAATGTCAAACCCTGTCAATGTTTCATTTTAATCTATCATCACAAGGCAACGCCTTCAGCTTAGGTTTCATACACGAGGAATTGACACTTCTACTTTTAGAATCAAGAATTGAAGTTTAGAAGATTACGTCCGTCATTACCCGAGATTTGTTCGTGTCAGTTGACTTTGATATCTTTACAAAGGGGGCGGAGAGACTTTACCGCACCCAAGAATAAACCTAACTTAACATTCTCTTCAAAAGACTATAATGGAATTTTTGAGGCAATAATAAGTACTTCAAGAGTTTTGTCCTGTTCTCAATTTACTGGCCAAAATGTACTTCTGTGTGTTGAAACGCTATATACTTGTTTTTGTTTGTTTGACAATTGTTTTGTTGAAACTTGAAAAAATGTTTTTACGATAACCTTTAAGTCAGAATCAAAGTTGTACTGCGGAATAAACAGGGATAAAATAACTTAAGTTGGACCCTCTTTGCCGCTTTAAGTAAACAACTAAGAATTTAAAAATTTTGACTAATCGCAGAAAAACCGTTTTTCATAAGTTATTCTCTATCACTAAGTTTGCGTTTTGCCATTTTAATGAAAGCATTTGTGAAAGCTTGGAAAAACAATGCGGAAAATATTTCATCGACAAAGAATAAAACTTTCTGTTGATGGCGCAAATTTTTCTTGACTAAAAGTCTGCGAGTTAGAGATTTCGGCAAAGCTCAAAACGTTTCTAGGAATATTCTTATGGATATTAAAAACTTAACTTTTGCTGTCACTAGACCCGATGTGTTGGACAAAAGAACACGTTCGACAATGGATTCAGTGGGCTGTAAAAGAGTTTAGCTTAAAAGAGATTGATGTAGGACGATTTGATATGGATGGAAGAGAGCTTTGTCGCTTGACCAGGGAAGATTTCATGAAACTTGCTCCAGCGTATAATGGAGATATCTTGTTGGCACATCTGTGTGTGTTGAGAAAAAGTAAGTTCTTTTGTACACATGTTGACAGCTTAAATTTGTTGATAATACTTTGATATCATTATTTACTGAGTAAATATCTTTACCCGGTATTTTCCCTGCAATTTGGTGGATTTGAAAGATGATTAATTATTTTTTAGCGTTGTTCAATTATCGCAAAGACAATCTGAAAAAGATATCTCATTTTTGGCTTTGTTTCTTTAATTTTTTATTGAAGTTTTTAGTTGGCCATTTTGTCATTGAAACTTATTAACCATTATTTCAAACAAACTAAAAACTCACTCCGTAACTTTTGAAGTTGTGTTAATCCTATAAAGTAGATTCAGAAAACGTGCGTTGCTTCTTCAAACTTTGAAGTTGACAATTTTCATGAAAATTTGGAACTTTGACTTCTAAAAACTCAGCGGGAGAAAGGTTAATTTATAATTTTTTTCACTTTCTTTTTCAGCACCCCTTCCAAACCTAACATCAGATGATATTGATCGCGCCCTCGCTCCGGCATCAGTTGCAACAGCCGTCCCTTCACCTCCATTGTTTGACAGCAGAGCTCAGGGCTCCTCATCTGGTAAGTCGTATTTGCTTTTCTCCCCCCTGACTTTAATTTCTCTTCCTCTTACGCAAATAACAATATATTTTATCCTTTTTCTCCGATGTTTGATTTGCGGGTTGGGACGCACTCTCCACACAGTAACCGCAAGTGCAGATATTATGATGAGCGATAAAAATGAATTGATACGTCACCGACACACCCAGGTTTTAGATTAACGGAACAAAGTTGGAAGTCATGTCTTGTAAAGTTATTTCGCAACATTTCCTTGTTTAGACTTGCCTTAAAATTTGACTCAACATCCAGAAGTTTTATGTGTAGTATACCGCTTTTATGCTGAGACATTAATAATCTTTTTGAAACCCAAAGCACATTTTGGTGAGCCCAGTTAGTTAATTGTGAATTCAGAGTTTTGTAAATCGAGTTGACAAGTTTTTTTCTAAATTTTGAATTATAGGAATGCCAACTTATTCACGAAGTAGCGACTCTGAAAGTCGCCAGCATCCCGTCATAACGAGTTATCCAAGTGCCACAAGAAACAGTGACTACAATCAAGCTCGCTTTACTGGTAAGGGCAGAAAACTGTAATTTAGTATTTATATCATCTTCTTCAAAGTCCTAAATGCGTAACGCCAATCACTTCTACTCTTCAATACAAACAAAATGAATGGTCACTTTATAGGGTTTATCAACTGGTTCAAAAATTAGAATGAATAACACCAATCATTTCTACTCTTCAAGACAAGAAAAATTGGTTACTTTTGGGGTTTTCATCAGTTGGTCTAAAACTTAGAAGTAACACAGATCATGATTTTTTAAAGAGAAACAAAATGAATTGAATTTAAACAGTTGGCAAGGTTCCAGCGAAAAGGTCTTTTTTCTAATCCATGATTCTATTTTCGTTATTATTTAGTGCAAGTTTAGCATGTTTTTCAACTTTGTGACAAGTTTTCATTTTGTTTTCTTTCAAAAATTTTCTGAAAACTTACTTTCATGTAATAATCGAACAGTGATATCTAAACAAGAAGCTTTTCTTTCTTCAGAATCCCCTTCATGGTCTAGTGCCCAGTCAACACACAGACTTTCACACATGAAAGACAGTGTTGTGCCAACGAAACCCATCCCAGAACCACAGCAAATGCAAGGTATGTATTTATTATTTCTTTTCTCGTTCCATTCAGATGTTTTTTTTTTCTCGTTTTGCCGAGTTAAAAGTAAAATGTTTTTACGTCTTGTTAAATATTGTGATACTTTTCTTGTAATTTATTTCATTTCCATATTTTTAAAACATTACGTTTTATGTCTAACAGGATCATACGCTGCGAGCCCATTGTCAACTAGGGATGCGGTTGCCGCTGCCAACACAACCGGAAGTGGTCAGATCCAACTGTGGCAGTTTCTCCTTGAACTCCTCGCAGACCCAAAGAACTCGAGCTGTATCGCCTGGGAAGGAAACAACGGTGAATTTAAACTCTCGGATCCAGACGAGGTAGCAAGACGCTGGGGAGAAAGAAAAAACAAACCCAACATGAATTACGACAAGTTGAGTCGCGCTCTTCGATACTACTACGATAAAAATATCATGACAAAAATCCACGGCAAAAGATACGCGTACAAGTTTGATTTCCAAGGACTATCCCAGCTCAACCAGCCAATCACATCTGACGCTCAGGCGCATGCTCAAGCTGCATACAAGTTTCCTGGTTCAGAATTTTACGCCGGTTTTCCCGCCACACCGTTGTTTCATCCGGGTTCCAACAGCTGTTTCCAGATGCCGTACTGGGCACGCGCACCTCCAGCCTATCCCCAGCCCTCGCGGTCAATGTATGGAAGCTCGATGACCCCTGGAATGACATACTACGCGTAAACGAAAGCGAGACAGATTAATTATCGTTATTCTAATTGCTTATTTATTGTTGGGAAAATGCTCCCAAGACAGTTGGGCGTGCTGAAAGAAAGGGACAGAAAAGATAGCAGAGCTTGCCGCTTGCAACAGACTCGGCAAACCGTCTGAACTATATATCTTACACCGATAACTATGATAGCGGCATTACAAACGGTGACACTTGTATCGAGATACATGTTTCATTCTTCTAGTTAGGTTTGAGAAGATAAAAATTAACAACGTTCGTTTTTCTTATACCAACTGTAAATAACATCACGGTCATATCGAGTAAGAAAGGTTTTGTTAACAGATTCGTGTTTGTTTTGTTCCCGTGGACAAACGAATGTATATTTTCAAGAATTTTCAAGCAGCATAGAATATTTATATGACAAAAACATTTTATTATAATAATAATGTATATTTGCCTACGCCAAAGATTTTATATGGAAATGGAGAGAGCTTAAAAAATAATTTATAATATTTTTCTATGGGCAGTGTGTCTAAATACACATAAATCAACCGAAGTGAGTTTCGTTGTAAATAAAATAATTTTTAACTTATAATCCTTGTGTGGCATTGATTCATCTCATCAGGAATGGTTCACTTTTAAAATTCCCAATCAATTTTATTATCAAATATCAAAATGAATGGCAATTTCATAAGTTTTCATCCGCTACTTTAAATGTTTACAAGACTGACAGATTATATCAAAAGTTTCAAGGCAAGTGTGGAGGTCACTTAAGGTTACCGTATACCTTCAGGGGTGTTTTGCATCAAAACGATACAGCGCATCTGTTTTAAACCGTAGATAC
>JAOCPT020642848.1:0-17403 GCA_026546935.2 Palythoa grandiflora
TAAAGCCAAAACAATTGTTTGATGATAACGTTCTGGGCAAGAACACAATTGAAAGGGCGCAGCTACAAAGCAAATAAAGCCGTTTCCTCTCAGCTGTCAACGTTAGTTATCCTTTATATAGTTATTTGCCTGAACGTTCTCAACTAACAGCACTTATCCTTTATAATTATATAGTTATTTGCCTGAGTGTTCTCCACTGACAGTACTGCTTGATTCTTGAAACAAAATAATTTAAATTCAATTAATTTAAAAAACGGTACTCACCTTCAAAAATTTTTAAAAAACGAATGGCGAAAATCGATCTTTTTCGTGACAATACAATATGCTAATTCAGACAACATTTGCAGGTCATTGCATCGGGTCAAAATCGGAGTTCGTTCGTATTCTATTGTCACACTCTTTCACTATAAACTCACTCAACACGACGACGAAATGGCTTCGCCTCCATATCATATCCATATGGAGGCAGTAAGAACCAAAACTCACTGTAATCTAAGCCCTAACTCCTAACTGAGACTGTTCAACACAAAATGAAGGTAGTTCCCCTCTAAATACATGCATATGTGGTGCGAGTGTTGCATTTCGTTTTCCATTACCTTGTGACTTGTTTCTATTTTGGTTCTCTGAAATTAAAAATGCTCACAAAACTAAATCAAAATGAGAACAAATTGAGGTTAAAATCGTCCAAAAATCAAGAATAGTATATTATTAGTCTGAGGGCTAAACCTTACTGATTGCTATACAAAAGCGTGTTAATTCTTTAAATTTATGTTTATTTGCCACTTTCATTTTCAGAGCAAGTAAAGTTACTGACATTAGTAAATAGTTAAAAAAAAAACTTTATCAAGGCGTCCTCGGCGAGTAGATAAAATCTCGTGGTAATGTGTGATAAATAATTTATCCTCGCCGCGCCGTAAGAAGAACGGTCAAGAACTGGAAAATTTTTCATTCACGAGTCTGATCATTACTATATTTATAGCTTTCACTTTCAACTTTCTATTTTCCTGTTTTTACCAATGGCCCGCTTACTCCGTTTATGAATTTGGGTTTCTGTGTTCATTAATGTACCTAACTTATATTAAAACCCTTTATTCTAGCTGTTAGCTTTTTGAGATGCTCTGACGAAGGGCTAGCTCTCGAAACGTCAGCATTTCCGAAGTCTTAGGCGTTGATAACTTATCGATCATGCACACTTTACTACGAGTTTAAAATTAAAGTTACTGTAAATACATACTTTGTCTTTGGCTTGAAATTATTTCAGTCATCTGGCGTCTGTGCGTGCGTTGAATGCTTTCCTCTGAGCTCGAAGGCCCGCCGTTAATTTCAATTACTTAACTATGTGTTTATTTTCAAGCTATATGTAGCTCACGAAATGTAGAAAGCTTCTTCGTAAAGGACTTTCAGACGTCTTCTACATCCGCGGGTCACTTTCTTTCATTTTCAATTTTTTCACCGGAAGGACAATATCGACGAACAAGGGAGGGGGGGAGCAATGTGACGAGTAAGATTTAAAGCTGCACCTATGAGGGTAGGCAGGGGAGTGTGTGGCGGGCAGGGGAGGGTAATGGAATACCAATATACATCCGAAATAAACCTTCCTGGGAGAAAAATATCGATGTGAACGCAACTTTAATGAGGAAACAATAAAAAAGACCTTACGTGTGGGTGATAGTTGATGCAGCTCAGCTTACAGTTATACTGACAGCCCTCAGCCTCATTTTACACATCCTACTGAAGGTTTTTTTCGTGCGCTAAAGTTCCTCATGGAAAAAAGGTAACCCAGTGTACGTTTTTCTAAAAGTTCTTGTTAGCTTACTTTTTTTTTCAGGAGTAACGTTTTCTATCTATATTAGCAAGAGTACGTAAGAGCAAGGTGCTCGAAAGGCTAGAGTTGACTGAGTTTTGTGTTGGTTGGCAGTTAGCGAGAGCTAAAACTTCTTCTAGTTCTATGTTTTGGAAATGTTTTACAACCTTTTAATAGGGCCATTAGGGGGAAAAAAGTCCAAAATAGACAGAATCATATCCAAACTTGGATCGCCGGGGTTACTTAGCAATGTTTCTCTAAACTTACAGTAACGATGGGCCATAAAACTATACTGCTTACTAACAAGATATAGCTTGGCCTTGGAAAATTTTCAAAAATTGTCATGTTTCTGTCCGGTCTCCTCCCGTGTGAAACACTAATAGTCCCCGCGCTGTTCCACGAGTCTGCTTGAAATTAGGAGATCTGGTGTCAAGGAAGTCAGTGGTTATATATTAATTCTGCCCCACAAACATTCAGCTGTAGAAAGGTATGTTTTAATTAGAAAATAGAAGTACTTTTTCATCATCTACTGATCACTAGAGGTCTATAAATCAGTCAGTTGAAGGCATAAAAATTTCACCACCATTTGCAATGTTGACGCCTTTATCGTTTTAACGAAAGACTGGCTTTTATTTGTTGTCTGAATGAATAACAATCAAAAGCTAACTTCAAGAGATTTTTTTTACCAGGAACCTCGGTTTTTCTGCCTCAGCAATATCGCCAAAAAGGCCCTGTGTATATAGTACTTGGGGAAACCTTTAATTAAATTTGATGCCGGCCCTTATCCTTCAGGGATAAACTGAATAAAGGTTTAAAAAGTCACCATTTATTTTTCTTGTTTTGAAACAACTAGAGATGTGATTATTGTTATTCTAACTTGATCTGCTTTTAAACCAGCTAGTTGACGAAACCCTGCAATTAAATAATCCCAATAACACTTCACTTTTTGTGTTGAATAATGTAGATTTCGGTACAGTATACGTACGTGATAAATGATCACTGCTTCACCAAATTGAAAGACAGAGAAGAAACTGGAGATTGATATATACAAACGAATGCAAAATAATGAAGGCAGCATTTATAGCCAATTCAGTCAACCCAACCTATGAATGGATCAGAGTGCGCTATGTGGGTACCAATGAAGGAGAACCTCTCTTGTACAAAGGAGAAACCAAGGTTGTTGATGCTGGTGACAATGTACATAATAATGGTCTGTAATAACATATTTTTTTGTGGTTTTTAGGGGATGATATTTACTGTATTGTAAATTAAGTACTAATGTAATGAGCATAGATCTAACTGCTCACAGGATATGAGTGTAGTGGTTGCAATTCGGTTTAAAATTTAGCTGTGTATTGAAGTTTTTTAAACCTTGATTTTTTTATCGAAACTCCAGTGGGCCACTTACATAAGTAAATAAACTAAGGCTCCTAAAAGGATTTACCAAATTTGCTCATGTTTAAGTTGAAGTTTTGAGATATGAAAATCAGCATAAAAAACTGAATGGAACATATATACACTGGCAAAAAATATAATAACAAACATTTAAGAAAGTATTTATTTAAGATCCAAAAATACTGGGCTTAATTGAATTACACACAGCATCAATGTATTCACAAGCAAATGTGGCAGCTAAAAAAATAAACTTTGTTAATATGTCTGAACATTAAAATTTTAACTGCATATATGCTGAGCTGATGTACTGAGCAAAAACCTATGATTATTTTTAATCAAAAATTTTTGGTACCTGTTTTTAGTCTTTCAAAACCAGTGCAGAGTCAGTGGAACTGCTGTCAAGTTTAAGGTACAGATGTATTCAACAGATTTTTATTATATAAAGAAAAGATTTTCAAAAACCCATAAATGCATAAGAAACAGTTTTTTAAACATTTCCAAAGCTTTCCATAGATTTCCGGAAACTGTCGGATAGTTCTGATGATTTACGAAGATTTTCTGTATCCGTAGGCATGGGATAAATTATGCAATTAATTCTTTCTTATGGTAAATGTTTATATTTATATACAGAATAATACATAGTCGCTTGGGGATATGGAATTTATTTTCTTGTGTTCAAATTGAACATCTCAACATCTGACTCGTTCGCTGTGCTCTCTTGTGAGATACCCATTTGAACACATGAAAATAAGTTCCATATCTCCGCACGCCTATGTATTATTCTCTATATTCTCTTGTAATGAAATATGAGTTAACAAATTGAATGGAAAGAGAAAATAATATGTTTGTATGTAAATGAGAAACCTGGGTAGTAGTATGGTGATGAGTATTATATAAAAGAGCCGTCAAAGGATGCATGAGATCTTCAGTGTGCTTGTTTCATGTTTTACAAATGCTTAAACATTAAAAAATTTTGTATATGTTTGGTATTTACATGTACCTTAGTATGGTTGAATTAAACATGTCTGGGTCTTAAGAGTCTGATTGGACAGGCTTTAGGCAGTCAGTTGTTCTTTAGTGACTTGAGGGATCTAGAGAAATAACTTTTCTTTAATAGTTATAGGATAATCAATTTCAATATCTAAAAATTTTCTTACTAGTTGATATTGTAATCTTTTTTAGTTTTACGAACAATATAGCATATATATTATATTAAATACATACTAAAAGTACAAGAAAGTCAGAGTTAACATTATACGACCCCCGGGAGGGGGGGGCATGGGGGGTCTGCCATATATGGACTATACGGGTATGTGCTGCCCGATAGGGTTTACTTTTTCAACCTAAATTCATAAACAGGGTATGGGTTTTTAGCAGAAATTATAAACAGGATACACTTTCAGCCTCTTTAACTGTCATAGACAGGGTTAATATGTTATAGACAGGGTAGAATTCTGTCCACAGTGCCAGTGTTCTGGTATCAGAAATAATTTTGTTTTTAATCGGAGACAATGGCAGAGAGGTTGCCGCAGTGGTAAGATCTCTGCCTTCTAACCAAAAGGTCCCAGGTTTGATCCCCGGATGAGCCGAGTGTTGAACATTTGTGTGACCTTCTTTTCCGCCAAAGTTGACTCAGCCTTCTATCCTCCCTAGGTCGGTAAAATGAGTACCAGCTTCTGCTGGGGGCTAACCTGCGACGGATTAGTGCCCCATTCAGGGGGAGTCTTTGACTCTCATCTGCAGCTTAACACTACAGAAACCGGAGATAAGCACCGGCTCCAATGGGCCACTTAGGCTCGTAAAAGGATTTAGCTTTTAGCTTAATCAGAGACAGGAACAAGCTGTCAACAGTCGCATTCAAGCATGCGAGTAGTACCCCTCTTGACGTGACAAGCCATACACATTGTATTGATAATAAGTACATTTTGTCCTTTTTGTTTACTCATCTGATAACACTTTGCAAAAAGGTGAGCTCACAAGTTTAGTGTTTGATGTGCGTAGTTGCAGCTGACTAGAGAAGGATAGTGATTCAAAAATAATTCTGAAAATTCTCAATGAGGAAAAATAAAAATTATTTTAATTAGTCATAAACAGGGTGCTCGTTATACATCATGTCATAAACAGGATATTGAAATACCCATTTTTTGTCATAAACAGCGTCAGGGTTTGACAATATGGATGGCACACCTTCACCCATATAAGGTGGGAGTACCCCTGCCCCCCCTCACCCCCTGGGTTAATGACCTTTTTTGATCTGGTTCTGCAGCTCATGAAGCCAATGGAGAAAAACAGACATTTTTCTCATACATTTTCTGTTATATCTTATTTATAATATTTAAGAAAAGTATACGTAAATGCAGCAGCCATTTTGAAATGCAGATGCTGATAAGAAACTAGATTATATTTTTAGGAATGTAATTCAATATAAAAACTAACGATAAAAAACGATGTTTCGTCATCATCACAACGACATTGTCAGATAAACTAGCTACTTTGGCTTTCACAGAGTCAGATTGTTTGTTGAGAGAAGTTTTAAGCTGTTTGATGTATAACATCTCATGGATAAGACAATCCAGTTTTCCATGGCATTTCTTAAGAACAGAAAAGTTCATTTCAATATCTTGACTGCTAATACTGTGGGTGGACTGAAGATGCCTGCTGATCAATATATGAGCTCTGAAGTCAATGTTCGTCAATGCGCTAGAACAGATGTCGTGTGGTATACCCCACATACCCGGTGTGTTTTTGTTGTAGCTATTGTATCTCTACAATTCAGTACTCCATTGTATTTAGCTAGTTGCATATTTGCATATATTCTAGTTGCTAATATTTTCCACTAGTTTACCTGACCATGTCGTCATGATGATGACGAAACGTCGTTTTTTATCGTTAGTTTTTATATTGAATTAAATTATATGTATATATAATATTTATTTATTATTTTATATTATATTATATTTATATTAAATTATATTTTTTCCCTATAACCACATGTTTATTTTGTAAATACTGAACATAGAAATATCTTTCAATTCACAGCCTGTAATTGATCAACCTGGTAATACACAATTTAGCAATTCATGGCAGTCAATCACATTTATGGAGGAATACATGGACGGAAAGAGTTTTGAGGTACAATCAATTGATTTACTTGGACAGTCAGTTAGTTACCAATGCCACTGACTCGAAAACTTTAAAAATTTCAAGCATTTGTGCTTGCAGGCCTGCACTGTTTGAATTAATTAGAGAGCATATATTACAATCTTTTTAGAGTCTCAAGAGAAGGTAATAACATTTGTTTGTCCAAGTGAGCATATTTTATATTCTAGTTAGTATACATGTTTTTCAAAAATATTTGACGTTAGAGTTATCAAATGTCTACAAATATATAACAAACAATAAAACTGGTCTTTTACTTACAAAGAAAAAAATTTTAGCAACAAGAAATAGTAGATTTTTGTCAATAGTTTCATACTAATTGTCTTTAAATGTATAAACAGCCATTACTATTTATGTCCCTGTGTTGATGCTAGCTACCCTGATAATGATGATGATGATGGGGTGGTGGTTATTCTAATAATTAATAACGATGATTATTTTTTCAATTTATGTTTTGTTTATGGCAATTATTTAGATTACAGTACAGGGAGAAACAATAATAGGACACGGGGTCCCTTACACCTTACAAAGGTCGATGATGATGGTGATTGTAATAACAATGATGGGGATTCGTATTGATAATGATGATACTGGCGATTGCAATGATGTGGATAATGATGATGGTGATGATGACGGTGGTGAAGAGGAAGAATGATGATAATGATGAGATGGTGATAACAACAATGATGATGATGTGAATGGTGATGGTGACAATGATGATGGCGATGATGATGATGATGATGATGATAGTGATAACAATGGTAATGGTGATGATGGCAATGATGGTGATGATAATGGTGGTGGTTGTGGTAACTAGCGATAATGATATTGGTAATGGTAATGATGGCCTGGATGATTTGGATGACCAGCATGAGTTGGTTTATGAAATACATTTATGGAATGTTTCGTGCAAATTTTAAGGCATGTGACAGTAAAGAATAAGCTAATTGGCTAGCTTCATAAGATAATTCCACACGCAAAAAAAGAACTAAAAAATTGGAAATTGAACCAGACAACTCTTAAAAACCTTGTTGCAATATTCCAGAATCTTTAACAACAATAGAACCAAGTTTCACATCTAAATATATAGCATGTTGCAGAAGAAAAATGTGAAAAACTATTTGGTTTGGTGTGACACACAGCAATGAAGGTGGGAGATCTTTTAACAAACAATTGCCGTAGCTTGTATCACAGTGTCAAAGATTTTGAAATTTTCAAAATGGCACAACATGATACCTTCGAAAATTCAACCACTTAGTTGCTATCCTTATCAAAAAGTGACAACAGAGTAGTTGAAAAGACGCACCCCAACAACTTAGTTTATTAATGCAATCTGTGCTTTCTTCAGGGAAAGGTAAAAAAATTGTGTAAAAATAGTATGTCAGTGTTTACTGCTTGTGCAAGATGATTTTTATCTTGTTTTACTGCAATTTCTAAGAAGCTAAAAGACGAATGTGTTCCTACTCTGATATTATTTGAATATAATGAACTATTGATGCCACATAATCAAGAAAATACGAAGACAAAAACAAACTTTTTCCCGCTATTGACAAAAATCCGCTTTAATGGAAGGAAACTGCAACAGCAAAGACAACAATTAAAATCAAGACCTGTTCTTGTTGAATATGAAAGACCTATTTTCTTGAAAATATGTTGCAAAACGTGACGGAACTTCACAAACCTTTTCTATGTGAATAAAACCATACTGTTAGGTACACATAAGCGGATTTAGGGGAGCAGTTGAGGGAACCCAGGTCTCCCATTTTTGGCAGGACAATGAATATTTCTCATCTATCATCTTGTGAGCTTCTTATAGCAAAACTAATCATTGTAGTTCTAGTTGTGCAAAAATAACAGGTAATCAATCAAACAACTTGAAGATGTTTTCTTGTAACTGTTTAAAGCGCTTATTGAGATTTTAATGAGAGTGGGGGGAGGGGGAATGTTGCTCAGATTGGAATGATGGGCGGATCCCCTTTCTCAAATATCTGGATTCCCCCTTTTCTACATAATTGAAGTAATGTTGATAAACGAATTATCAACATTACTTCAAGTTTGTATTTACTTGCCGACGCATTGAATAGTTTTTTTTAAAAAACTATTTATTCAAAGTTTTTTCCCTGTACTATATAGCTTTTCTAATTATTGTTTGTATAATCATGCCTCTTTTTGGTAACTTTGAAATCATTTTGTATTTAATTCAATTTAATTTAGTTTAATTTAATTTAACACAGCTTGTCTGTATTCACTTTTTATAGGAACTGCGACTTGAAGATTGCAAAAGGTCTGAAAGTAACAGATTGAAGCCTGAATCAACGACATTTGGAGGTTTGTATCTGGTAAATGTATAATATTTAGATTTATTTACTGCCTAAAAGAGGAGCTCAGTAACCAATTGTGTTGCGCCGGGTTCCCTGTGGCATGGGCACGCACGCATGGATGGATGGAAACATTGAACCATCCGAAGTGAACTCTATGGATATACTTTACCATTTCTTCTAAGGTATGGTGCTCCGCGGGAGTGCTACTATGACAGAATTTTTTTATGTCAGTTGCAAAATATGATTCAGGTAGCTGTTTGAACTCAGCTTGTATGTTTGAAACCGATCAAACTCTACCTACACTTGGTATTGGGAAAGCTTCCCAAATATTTTATCCAAAAAAATTATAACGAATTGCATTAGCCCGCTTAATTTATATGACTTGTCCTTAACTTTTATCAAGTTCTGACATGTACCATTGATAGATGGATAGTCTTACATTCTCTGGGGTTCACGAATTCTAAAAACTTACCCTTTCAAGTAATATATCAAAAACGAGCACGAGTGTTTGATCGCCCGTTCCAAACACTGAGAAAGTAATGAAGTCCCGAGGGGTGAAGCCCCGAGGGCTTTATTGTTTTCGAAGTGTTTGGAGCGGGTGATCAAACACGAAGTGCGAGTTTTGGATATGACTTCTCAATTGGGCATATAAATGTTTAAATAACAAACACGCAAATAAGATAAAGTGTGAGAAGTGTCAGTGGAATGCAATGCCCATTATTTACGAGGTAATTATTCATATTGGGCTGGGTTTTGATGATTTTGAATTCAACCCTTTTTCCGCTTACAATAATTATTGTATAAAAAAAGAGATCTGCTAGACATGGGACAAACATGCACGTGCTAAAGTTTAAGAACGAATTTTTACCGGAGGGTTTTGAGTTAGATACAAAACTAGCTTACAGCAACGTTTTACGTTTTAAAGTAATTTCTGAAGCTGAAATAAAACAAAACCGGTGAAAAACACGCACGTTTAGTTTCAAACAAATGAGTTCAAAGGAGGTCAAAACTGATCAAAACCAAATACTTATAGCAATCTAAAGTAAAGTAAAGTAAAGTAAAGTAAAGTAAAGTAAAGTAAGGTAAGTGAAACGCTGTCAAATAGCTGCAATAGCATCAGGTGATTTCTAAATGAAATGGCTAAGTTATAAGAATCAGTGCAGTACCTAGATATTGTATTGAGTCAGGTCGATTTATTTTATAAAAAATGTGTATTAAGAGTCCCTCCAAGGCAAGCTCCATCAGCTCGTTTACCCACAGTTCTTTGCATGGCTAAAAACACAGAAGATTATTACTATAAAGAAGACCTTAGATTAAACACTAGATTTTGTTTTAACTTGTACTAGGCGCTTCATTCGGCGTTAAATTTGCCTCATGTGAGACTTCTGGATTTAGTGATACAGGCTTTTCCTTCTTCCAACAAAATGAACCTTTGAAATTCAACAAAACTACAAAATGTTTCGGAGGAAGCTCAAATAGCAGTAAGGTCCCAAATCAAACCAGAACAGAGGAGAAGATGGAGCAGGACGGCAACTCTTCTTCCGAAGCTAAGATTCAGTTTTCCACCAGCACAGCTAGTTGGCACAACTCGAGACACATGTTCCCTACTGAAACACCTCTGACGCCACTAACATGCGCTGCTATGAGTGATCCAGCGTCCAGTCACACTCGGAGAGATGCGAATGAGGTGGTGACTGCACAGAGAGGAAGCAAAGAGGTGATGGCTGCACAGACAGAGCTGAAGGAGGAGATGGATGCACAGAAAGAGAGGAAGGAGGCGATGGATGCTCTGTTTACAACTCAGCTAAAATGCCTACAGATTCAGCAGTCTTTGCATCATCTGTTACTACTCAAAGTGGAACAGCTCCACGCCGATATGAAAACTTCGTTGTCTAACAGTAATGGGTCAGCCATTGCTAATAAAGAAAGACCTGTTACTTCAGTGAAAAACGTACACCAGTGGCCTTCCGCTCGACAAAAACCTGGAAGCACAAGCGATGACGACAGGAAGGCGGCTCAGGAGACAGGTTTATCTGGCGGGGAATCTGGTAAGAAAAAACCTGTAGATGATGTTGTCTTCACGTCAACCGAAGAACTCCAAAAACCCCTAGAAGCATTGCTCAAGTGTTCGGAAATCCAGGTTGCTCTTCATCGAAGACTGTTTGCTTTCTCCATTGAAAATAACAGTGAAGTTACTTCAAAAGTCCCTTTTAGTGCACAGTCACAAAACCACAGAGGTACGTAATCACCAACCTTTATTTTGTTATGAGAAAGAGGCACGTAGAGAAATCTTTCTAAACTTCAGTGGAATTCGAACCCATGACCTCATGAAGAGTGCAGTACAGTGCTCTGCCAACCGAGTTATGAACCCGAAACTTTTGGGAGCAAGTCAATTTGTAGAATTCATCTGGTATACAATGGTAAAACTGAATATCATCTTTTAAACGCGCTTGGAAACCTCTTTAGATGCTGATTTGTTTTTCAGGTTTCTTTTTTAGTTGCAGTGTGAACACGGACGTATCTTTTCCTAAATTCGTAACTTGTAACCGTAGTAAAAAGCACTTTATATCTAGCTTCACTCTCAGTGACACCAATGAGCCCGACAAACTGAACTCCTCCCAAAAGATGTGGCTTCATAGCTCATTTAGCATGCAGACCACTGCATCAGTTTCATGGGTTTTCATCTTGTGACCTTGTAGTGTATTTCAGCCTTCTTATTCATCTCAATCTCCTCTTTCTCCTTTTTCTTCTTTTCCTTTTTTTTCCTTCTTCTGTTTTCTTCCCCTTCTCCTTCTTCTCCTCCTATTTCTTCTCCTTCTCCTCCTCCTTCTTGTCCTTCTCAGTCTTCTCCTTCTTTCTCCTTCTTCAGTTTTCTTCCCCTTCTCCTTCTCCTCCTCCTCCTCCTCCTTCTTCTTCTTCTTCTTCTTCTTCTCCACTTCTTATTTTTCTTGTTTTTTTTTCTGCTCCATTTTCTCCCTCTTCTCCTCCTGTTCTCCTTCTCTTTTTTTCAGCTCCTACACCTGTCATATTTATCCAATGTTTTGTCCATCTACAGGAGTACTTGAGGAGGATACCGATGAATTCCTTGTTTATGCCAAAAACCAGTTTGATACCATCAGATTCAATGAGAGTCTCCCTTGTTCGTAATACCGCGATCCTTTCCAGGCAAGCAGAGTTGTTGCCAGTAGCAACGACAAACTTTACGAAGTTCAGTCGTTTAATGCCTTCTCAACAACAGCTAAAAAACCTGCACTCGGGTCACAAATACGGCAACCACATGGACAGGGGGTCCTGGTCACTCAAAGTGGACAGATACTTTATGATGGCGAGTGGAGAGACGGTGAGGATAGTGTGGATATAATCGCTATGCTTCACTTTCTTTACTTCACGTCACTTCATTTCAAATAAGTTCACTTCACTTCATTTCAATTCACTTTATTTCCCGTCGCTGCACTTTTCCTAAATTCACTTCTCATTTCTTCACTTCACATCACTTTATTTCGTTTCACACCAAAGCACATCACACCCCTTCACTTCACTTTACAGATTTCAATCTGCATCACTTCAGTTTCCTTCACATCATTTCACTTCCCTTCATTTCATTTCATTTCACTTTACATCACTTCACTAGCTTCACATCACTTCGCATCACATCACTTCCCTTCACACCAAATAGCATCCTCACACTTTTAACACACTTTGCTACACTCAACATCGGCTTCCACAGATAGCAGCTCTCAGTTGTTATATGAACCTATTGATACGTAGTCTTAGTGTCTCATGTGGGTCCATAAATCTGTGACTGACAACTATTTTTATTAAGGAACAACCAACATTAAATAAAAGTTTCTTCTATCTCTTCTCCGCGGTGACGTGGCTAGCGCTGATCTTCATCCACCAGCGGGTTCAAAGCCTTGTCTGCCAAGGATCGAAAACTTGTGTGACAACTTTATGCCAAAGCTGACTCGAATTTCAATGCTGACGAGGTTGGGAGAGTCAATGACTCTCGTCTGCTTAACACTACAGAAACTAGAGTTTGGCAGTTGTTGCATTGGGCCACTTAGCCTTAGGCTCGTAAAAGGACTTTAGTTGGTCCCTAAACGTATGCTTACCCTTTTCTCTTTAGCGTGTCTATAAATTTATCTATGTTCGACTTTCAAGGTAAGCGATGTGGCAAAGGCAAGGCGTTCATTGTTCACGGTAACAAATTGAAACTGAACAGAAACAAGAGCGGCTACTATGACGGACAGTGGAAAGAGAACATGAGGTAATTTCTGTTTCTTAACTTTTCAGTAATACTTCAGTCGTTCGAAGCTTAATTTAAAGTTCGACAGGCACAGACAAAAACCCGCAACATCGAATTTATCTGACTTTTTACGCGTTTACAAGCGCAACAAGTTGTAGTTTTAAAACTGTAAAACTTGATCGGTACAGCCAGACAAAGAACTGTATCATTTTTTTCTACCTTTTGAAGTAAAGTTACGGTTGGTTGTTTAAAAAAGTAAACAGCATTATAAATAAACGCCGCCCTCGAATAAACGCCGCACCCAAATTATGAAAAATTCAATAAACGCCGCGGCGTTTATTCGAGGAAATACGGTAATTGGATAATGAGATGAGTATGTTTTATGCACAGGCGGATACTAAATATTTCTAACAAGCCCTTTTATCATATTTTTTTAAATAGCTTGTAATCTTTTTAAATGTTAATATATCTTAAAACTTTAACGCAATTTACTCTTAAAGCAGCAAAATTTTAAGCTCAATAAAGCATATATTATATTCTAAGCCAGAGCAACTGGTTAGGCCATCGTACAATAACTTAGTCAACTCTTTTTCCTAGGCATGGCCAAGGAAGGATGGTTTATCTTACGTCAGCAGTTTACGAGGGAGAATGGCAGTTTGATGCTGTTGAAGGTAGTGGATTTCTATTAAACAAGGATGGATGCTCTCTTGAGGGGGATTGGACCAACGGCGTCCTAGATGGGTGGGGTATTTTCACCTGGCCAGATGGAACTGTGGAACATCGCGACTACGAATTTGGAGAAGGTATATCAGTTCAGAGTCCTGTATAATACGACATGTAGCGAAAAGCATTGGGTTTTTGTCACCCTTTGTGACCAATCGTTTTCATCAACTTCATCATCATCATGATCGTTATCGCCAACATAACATCATCATATCAGTATCATCATAATCAGCAACACAACATCATCTTATTATTGGCATCATCAACACCACGTCATCTTATCGTCATAGTCAGCAGCAGCATCATCGTCATCGTCATCATAATCAATAATATATATAATTTTTTAATGTCATGATTATTGTCATTAAATTATGTTCATTGTTGAAATTTTGTAATCGAAATCTACTATGATTCATTCCTGTCGAGACCTCTCCCCAGACCTTGCTAATTAAAATGTTTGTATCTGAACAGTTCGACGGCCGTCATCCCAGATGGATTTAGACAAAGCAGAACAGCTCCGGAAAAAACGAAATATCGAATCTCGACTGAAATACACAGCGCAAAGTGTTTACGAAATGAGAGAACAACTTCAACAGTTTGAGAAACTCGCAGAAGGCACCAGAACAGAACTCGTACGGCAGCTTGATCGTGCAAAAGGATTATTAAATAATATTTCCGATGAATACGCCAGAAAGCTTGCGGAGGCTGAAAAATCTCTCTGCTCTGAATTGAAAGAGGAAGTAAAAAGTCTTGAGAAGCAATTAGAAGAGGCGAACAGGGCTCGCTTATGTCAGATTTGTTTTGAAAACAATCGTGATTGTATCATTATGCCCTGTACACACATGCTTTATTGCAGAGACTGTGTTGCCACGGTTAAACAGCAAATGAATAACCGCTGCCCGTCCTGCCGAGGGCCCATAAGTGGCGAGATAAACTGTAACCTAGATTTGAAGAACTAATGTTATTGATAATCGTTTCGAAAGGTTTTCCCTTTGGCATCTGCTTTACAGAGATAAAGATTTGTGGATAGTTTTTTATATCAATATTAAAAAAGTAGTCTTATCTTAGCTAGAAAATGTAGTAACAGTAGCGCCCAATGGACAACAGAACTGGATGTACAAAGCAAAACACAAGGCGATAATTTGTTAAGTTAAATTTTTTTGCGAGGCCACATTGACTCATTGCAGCCGGTACTTAGTGTTAAGCGGATTAGAGACGTGAAAACGTTTTCACTTCTTTGATAGAACAGAATAGAACTTTATTTAAAAACTACATGACAGAAGGAGTTGAACTAGGCGATATTACAAAATTAAATAACGACAAACAATTGTCCAGTAGGTAAAAAGTAGAAAAAACGATGAAAAAATTTTCTACAACGAAAAACTAGCTAAATAGTTTACTTGTGTAAGGTATAGAAACATCTTAAACTATTTGTATGAACTAGTAATTATCACAGATTAAAGAAGTGCGTTCGATATACTGCGAAACTCCGCAAGTTAGATTTTAGACCCAATCATAGCTGTGGTGCTTGTACCAAAACTAATATTATATTACTAAATAGCAATTTCTTTATAAAAAATATTGCCTTTTACCTTGAAATTTACAATGATTGCATACTAATAAATATATATGAATGTTTAAAGCAGTAGCCGCCAGTTGGAAATACTTGTATTCAGTTTGCAGACTGAACGAAATACTCGGTTTTGTTTATTTTTACAGAACTCTCTTATCTTTATAATTCTTTAAAGAACGTTGTAATTTTCAGTACGCAACAACCGCGGAAACATAATTTGATCCTCAAAAAGAATGTTGTTAAAAATTACGCAATGAAAGATAACTTGACACCACAGCTAAATAAAATCTTTCTCAAACAAAGAAAAACATTTTTTCATCTTTTATAGTACTTAATTGATCTCCCTAACCCAGCTGGGAAAACCTCTGACGCATACAGCGCCTTTACCAACATGCTTTCCGTTGCCGCCAAAGCCTCCATCCCAAGGGGCCACCGTAAGAACTATATCCCCTGCTGGGATAAGGAATGTGAGTCAGCGTTGAATGCCTATAACACCGCTAGCCCTGACGAGAAGCCATCTAAAAGTGATCTACTCATGGAGGTCCTTGGCAATAAAAGACGCACCAGATGGGAAGAAACTGTGAGCTCCATTGACTTTACCCACTCAAGCCGCCAAGCCTGGTCCTCGATAAACCGTCTCACCGGCCGCAGCAGTAAGCCGAAGCCCTGCCTGGTCACCGCAAATTCAATTGCATCAGTGCTGGTCGAAAATGGTAAATGGAAGACTAAAAACGAGGAATCTAAAGCCCACACCTACAAAGTTAATGCAGGCATTAAGGAGCTCACTAACCGCCTCCCAGCTACTAGTAATTTCTCAAGGTCAATCACATTGGAAGAAGTTATGGATGCCATACTCTGCTTACGGGCTGGAAAAGCCCCTGGCGTGGACCTGGTTCACGCCGAATTCCTCTGCCATCTAGGAATCTGTACGCTTCAATGGCTCAGCGGTTTCCTCTCCAACTGCCTGGAGACCTCGACTATCCCTGCTATCTGGCGACAGGCCAAAGTGACCGCCATCCTGAAACCTAAGAAGCCCGCTGAAGATCCGCGCAGCTATCGACCGATCTCCCTTCTCTGTATATCATACAAGCTTATGGAAAGGATCATTCTTACTCGGATTAATGACATCGTTGAAGCCCATCTGCCCCACGAGCAAGCAGGTTTTCGGAGAGGAAGATCAACAACCGATCAAATAGTGCGCCTGACCCATGATATTGAGGCTGCATTCCAACGCAAGGAGAAGTTTGGTGTTGTATACATAGATCTCACTGCTGCCTATGACACTGTCTGGCACCGCGGCCTATACCTAAAACTGCTCCAACTCATCCCTGACGTGAGACTTGTAAGATTTATCATGACTATGCTCCACAACCGTACTTTCTATGTTGTAACATCAAGCGGCGACCACAGCAGGAAGCGAAAGCTACGCAACGGGCTACCCCAGGGGTCCGTTCTTGCTCCTATACTTTTCAACATCTACACAGCGGACTACCCACAGACCAAGTCAAGCAAGTACCTCTACGCAGACGACAGTGCCATTGGCTTCCCGGCAAGAACCCATGAGGAGATCCAGACCACACTGGAATCTGACCTCAACTTACTCTGCAGCTACCTTGACCTCTGGCACCTTAAACTCAGCGAGATCAAAACGGTTTGCACTATATACCATCTGGCCAACCGACTTGCCAAGCTGGAGTTGAAGATACAGCTTCATGGCAAGAGACTCAGGTTCGACCCTGTTCCAGCCTACCTCGGTGTCTCTCTTGACCGCAGCCTGACCTATGGCCAACACCTGAAAAATATAGCGGAGAAGATCTCCAAGAGAGTTAACATCATCAGGAAGCTTGTTGGAGCTAACTGGGGCGCCAAATTTACAACCTTGCGCACCTCAACTCTTGCCCTGGTGTACTCAACAGCTGAATATGCCTCCCCTGTCTGGTCGCATAGTGTACATACCAAGGCGGTCGATACAGTCCTCAACAACGCAATGCGGGTAATTTCAGGAACGCTGAAACCTACACCCACGGCTATGCTACCTGTAGTCTCTGGTATACCCCCTCCCTCACTCCGGCGTGACTTTCAGGTGCTCAAACTGGCGGAAAAGGCTAAAGAGGTCGGAAGCTTGATCCCCTCCCCTGACAACATGACAGCCCCTCAGCGCATCAAGAGGGTGCACTTCGCA
>JAOCPT020643588.1:0-17403 GCA_026546935.2 Palythoa grandiflora
CGGAAAAACAAAGGAATGACGGACGTCAGCGATATCTTCACTAGTGAGGATATGGAAAATATGTCACTCGTATCCCGAATGTAGTTTCATATGAAATCTACGAGTGGCGTATTTTCCAGTAAAACACTCATATCTATGTAATAAAAAAAAGTATGTACCTGGTCTGAAAACATCCACGTCCAACCAAAACTTATTTTCAGTTACTCCTCTCACGTCTTGTTGGATATGAGGTGAAAATAGCCAACTAACCATCACCTCATATGAAACGCACATTCGTGGAATGATTGTTAATTATTCCTTCCTCTTAACAGTTTGATTGCCAAAACAGTGTCGGCGTTTTTTTTGATAGGCTCTCTCACTCACGTTTTATAGGCGATTTTTTAAATTTATTATTTGCAAAGGAGTTCTCTGATAAATCACCCGTAATTACAAAAATCTACTGAATAAAAATATTTCCTGGCACCGTTTTCAATCTCAATTATCTTTGTGCTAGGGAATCTTTTCTACCGCGCGCATCTCAAGAACTATATATGACTTTATAACAATTTATTTTTTCCTGAAAGATCTTCTCAAAACCGATAGGTTTTCCGCAATTGCAAAGTCTAAATAAGGCCAAACATAAAACAAAAAAAAGGTGTGTTTCCTATTACAGGCTTCAAAAAATTAGGGTAGGTAGGTAGGTAGGTAGCACTATTTATTTTTTTTTAAATTCTTTCATTTTGCCCAAACTACCACTTATAGCAACAAATGTGGTAGATTTACATGTTATGCACTCAAACAACTGCCTATGGTGCAGATATGGGATGAAAATAACTGTCATTCCTACAACTGTATTATAAATTGTAATGGATATCATTATATAAAATACAAACTTCAACTTTAATTTAAAATTGAAGTCTGTTCAAAATAAAAATCCAGACTTGAAACTCAAAACGTTTTTCTGCAAGAAAAAACAATTGTACCAACAGAAAATGCTCTAAAAAAATTAGGGTCGGGGCAAAATATTAGGGACGGTCGGTAACCGGAAACACACTATTTCTTTTGTTTGGCCTAAAAAAAGTTCGCACATCACCCAAACAGGAATTGAACCCATATCTCACTGGTTTCAACTAAGGAGTACTAACCACTACACCGTCAAGGACTTGAAGCAAAAAAAGAGTGTTCAACGAATATGGCTTCTTTTGTTATTAGGAGTTACATGTACATATTCAATTATAAAGCCACAATTGCAAGTATCAAGCAAAGTAATAATTTTATGGCAGCAATTACATCAATATATGTACTGAACCGCTTCTATAAAGGATCAAACTTTCATTATTCGATTAACACTGATTGATTCTCCCAGAACCTCAGAAAGAGGTCAAGAAATAATGTTGTTACCGTTATTTCCCCAGAGAGCTGGTCAATGTTGATTTTTTACTTTTGTTAATGTTCCAGCGCCAGAAGAGTTTTGAAATTTGCTGTGTAAGGGAAATTTGAGTTTTAATGATTACAGTGAAGTTCAAAACTTAATTTTGAGGTTAACATTTGATAGAAAAACTTGCTTGGTCAGGACTTCTTCAAATCCTTTACTTTTGTTAATGTTCCAGCGCCATGATGAACATTTTGAAATAAAACTGAGCATAACTGGGGATGGAGAAGGAAGAGGAAGGGGGTTACAGTTAGGGTCGCCATTTTGATGGTTTTAGGAACATCTCGGATGATTTCTTCGTTTGTATTTTCTAATTTCAGAAATTTTGATCGTTAAAAGACGGTATTAAGGCGAGCGAAAGTCCTTGGATATTTTCAGATTTTTCTGAAAAGGTAAAAAGAAGACTTTTGAAATTTGCTCTGTAAGGGAAATTTGAGTTTTAATGTTTACAGTGAAGTTCAAAACTTAATTTTGAAGTTAACATTTGATAGAAAAGCTTGCTTGGTCAGGACTTCTTCAAATCCAGACCCTCGTTACTCATTCACTGTCCACCGAAATCTTGCTTCTAATCCCCCCTTAAGGCTAAAATTATGCGTACATGCTAAGAAGTTTCAAAGACAGCTGGAACAAAGAAAAGCAAAAATATAAACTAAAGATTTGAACTGAACAGAAATTTATTAACAGCATGAATTTTATGCAAGGTAAAACAAAATAAAACAAAAATGTTGAACTGAATAGTTTTCAAATCTGAAAGCAATCTTATATAAGGCCCGGGACAAACGTTAAACTTCACATGTGCTGAACTTAATGCAAATATTGTCGGACATTAAAATTTGCTGACTAGCATTACGTGAAGGCACAAGTGAAATTCGACGTTTGGCCCGGGCCAAAGGAAGTTAAGCCTGCTTCACAAGGTGACGTAAGCGCAATCGCAATCGCAACACAAGAAAAATCTAGTGTGAAGCGAGAAAAAGTAATCGCAAATGCAAGCGCAAGAAATAGGAAAATTTCGTTTTTCTTGTGCTTCTCTTGCGCTTGCGATAGCGCTTGTGCCAGAAATCATCTAGTGTGAAGCTACAAAACGTAAGCGCAATCGCAATACAAGAAAAGTTTAATGTGAAGCGAGAAAACGTAATCGGAAATGTAAGCGCAAGAAAAGAAATACGGCGCATGCGTACCCACCTTGCGTACCTACCTTGCGTACCCACCTTGCGTACCTACCTTGCGTACCCACCTTGCGTACCTACCTTGCGTACCCACCTTGCTTGCGTCGCTTGTGTTCTAGTGTGAAGGACCTTGCGATTACGTTTGCATTTACGCTTACGTCGCTAGTGTGAAGCAGGCTTTTCATAACCACATCCAAGTGGATGGATGAAAATTGAAGTTTGTATCTGTGACGGTATACTTTCCAGAAATATTTCTATATATTATTGACAACCAATATCTACATTGTTTTAAAATTTTGGTCTATCTGGTGTGCCATTAATATCAGTGACAGACGCTCTCAGTCCAACTGACTATCCAATCCAGAGTCCAGTCCATTGTCCAGACGGTCTTGGTCTGCTGAAGATTCCTTCACATGCCGAGAAACCAACTGGTTTTAACTTAATTTCACACTCTCGTCTTCAAGTACGTTTCAAGAAAATAGTCATTTTATCTTTCCGAAACAAAACCTTCAAAAAATGAAAGAAGAGTTAGAATTTGCTTACAAGAAAAAGAGAAGAAGCCGAAAATTGCTGGGATGGGTCATAAAGATTATTATTTTAATCGTTATATTTGTCATCGGGTTTCTGATCGGTTATTTTGTCACTAAACCTGGCAAAACAGAGGCGACCGCTCATTCTAACAAAGCCAAATTCCATGCAGCGTTTCAAGACTCAATTAGCACTGAAAAACTGGAAGAGAACGTGAGGTTTGTAATTTCATTCTTTTCATATAAGCGTTGTAGATTGATTATCATTTAATCAAAAAGTCCTTTGATAATCTTCGGTAACAAGAGTCAAAATGTCGTCTTACTCCTTTAGAAGAGGTAATTTGTTTTGATATTTCAACTGCAGTATTCGTATATATTGCTTTACGCAACTATAGATTAAACTGGGGTTGACTAGAGTTTGAAAAATCAAGATTAAATTCAATCCAAAGTATCAAAGTAGTGCAGCGTTCTTTGCTTAAGAGCCATGAACATGATTTCAAATTGCGTGACCAATTACCCATAAGATCTGTTAAATAATTCATAAACAACAAAGTATTAGTTTGTTTGCAATGTCTAGTTTTTATCCTACATTTAGGATATAAAACATTTTGAAACATTTTACAACGTATTTCAAGGATTTTTATTTATCACCTATGGCAAGCTGCTTTGTTTTGTTTGACCGACAGGAAATCAATACTGGAGTTTCAGACGCTTATTAAAATTGGCGATCCGTTCCTCGTGTTTTACTAACTGTGGTCGAAGCAAGAAAAGTTACACCGACTTTACTGTTTGGGAGTTTTTCACACTTGGTTACTTTGCTTCGTATTTAGGATTTTCATCAGTCTTCACACTACATCACTTTAATTTTAGTAGAACTCTTATCCACCCCAATATAGTCTGTTGTTGCGTAGATAATTACACACGTCACACCTTGGGTTGAACTAATGAAGTTTATATTAGTAGAACTCTTAGTCTTACTCCACAATCTAGTCTTTTGTTGCGTCAAACAATAAACAAATTAACACTTAAGTCATGAGTAACCGATACAGACATTTTCTTGCTATGCTTTTGAAGATCAAAATTTTCACGTGCTGATCAACCTATATAGAATGCTATAAACGAGCAAATTTATTTAAAATATATTGTTCTACTATACTCGTGTGCATTCACGCAGTACATTTGTTATAATATGCACATCAAAATTTCGAGATTTGAAACGGGCTCAAATAAAAACCAACACAGCAATCATTAAGTGTTTGTTATTATACTGTTTGTTAAACTTTTAAGTTTGTATCAAAAACATCAAACCACTGAAGAATTAACAAATGAGCACATGCAAAGTTTCCCGCAGATTTTATGAACAATATAAAAAACGGCCTCGATTTCCGACGTGTGTTCATGCTTGCGTGGACTTTAGGCCGAACCCGGCTCGCCGTATTAGAGGTACAACAGAAACAGAAACAGTGGAAAATGGATATTGGAAACAGTCGGTCTTGCGTTGAAAAATCGGGCCCTAGCGGAGTGCTTGCAGACAAATTCCCTGCAATTTAAAACTGCTATCTGGCAGGTTGGCAATTTAGTATGTAGCATGTCGGGCTCAGTGGCGAAGTTTGCATGTTTGTCGTCGCATCGTCCTTCAATTTCAAACCAGTATTAAGAATCATTTGGGTTTATTGCTCATCATTCGCCGAGCAAAGTATCTAAACAAATTTCGTCGTAATGTTTTTACGGTCTTTTAAATTTTTAGGAAGTAAGTACTAAAGGGTGAAAAAAAAATATTTTTTCTTTATTTGGAAAAGATTTAATTTAGCAAGCAAAAAAACCATCAAGTACGCCGAACGAGAATCGAGAATCGTTGTGCAAAATTACGTTTATAATGATTTATAAAAAGGGAGTTAAGAAAAATAATCAAAATCGATTATTTCATTGTTGTTATTATTATCGTTATTATTATTATTATTATTATTATTATTATTATTATTATTATTATTATTATTATCATTATTATTATTATTATTATATGACCCAATAACAAGCGATGATTAACTTCTAGTATCAGTAGTATGGATAATGTTTAGAAAACCTCAAATGTTGTGTTGGACTAATGGAAAAAAAAACATTGATTGTTATGTTTTGTTGACTGTTGTTGAAAAATGTAACTGAAAATCTGAAAACTGAAAAATTCAATGTTTAAAAAATATCTGAAAAAGTGAGCATTTCTATGTAACCCACGAGCACTTTTTGAAAAAATCAGCATTATTTTAGCACTTTTTTGGCAAAAAACAAGCACTGCTTTAATCAAGCATTTAATGCTTTTTTTAAGAGCACTATCGGTAAGAGCCTACCGCCATTTATGACAAGGGTCTATGCCATGAGGTATTTTTCAGGATCGAAAATTTTCACGCCTTGTATTTTTTAGGGTATGTTTTCACACCTCCCGACGAGCATCCCTATCAGTTTTCACCCCGAAGTATTCCCACACACACACGCACACACACACACACACACCCGGGACAAAATGCTGCGGCCTCAGAGTCTAAATAAAATTTGTCAGCCACAGCGTAAAAATAAATCGTACTGAAAAGGCTTGTCTATGGTTGCAGATTCTGTTTTATTCCCTGTTCTAAATCATATCGGCTTACTATTATAAATAAGGTTTTCTCTTTTATACAGTGCATCAGCCTTTCATTTAATATGGATTTAAAGTTTATTTACATAATTGGGCAGGCCGTCTGGAGGGGGAAGACATCCTCGTTCCCAGGGCTTCGCCCTTAGCTTTTGCGAAGCTTTTTCTTAACCTTGTGTGCTCTTTTGCTCCAATTTTGCCAAAACTGATGCAAGAACAATCCGCCAGAGCCTTACCTCAAAACTTTTAATTTCTCAGACATATAAAAATAAATTATGAAACAAGACTTTCTTTCACCAGACAACCTATTGTTACTGTTCAACCTTGGACCTTATGCCGTATATATTGTTGTTAAAGCTCTCTAATTGCAAAACACTGCCCCTCTCTCAACAACTGGTTAGTCAAAGCTTTTACTCTTTCCCTGTTCCCTATGGGAATCACCTGAACAATCGAACACTAAAAAAACAGTATCAACCCTGCAATCTTTGAAAAAGATTTCGTATTTTAACCTAAAGATGAGCTAATGCTCGAAAACGTTTGTTTTTTAACCATTTGTACATAATTTTACTTTTTAGAAACAATTAAAACAAAAATAGAAAATATTGTTTAAGAAAACTTTTGGAAATAACCTCATACCTAAACGCCGTGTTCCAAGAGGCAACTTTTTCAGCAACTTGCAATGCAATGCTAACGATAAAGAAAAATTGTGAGATGTCAGACGAGGGCAATTTTTTTTGCAGCTCGCAATTATCTTGTTTGTTGCCTGCGATAATACGAGATACATCAGCTGTTTCTCGCCGTTAATAAGAAAACATGACATGGCTGTAGCGCGGTATCATGTTTATGAATAGATTTGTTGGCTGTTCGCTTGATTGCGACATTGGCGCTGTAAAGCAGGTTGTCCAGTACAAATTACACGTTGCAAGAAGTAAGAAATTGTTCGACCTTTTCGACAAGTTGCAACGTTGCGTTGCTAGTCGGACATAGAGATGTTACACGCGCAATTTTGTCAGCAACTTGCAACGCAGTGGCATTCCATTCCAATAAACTAAAAACATTTCCTCGTGTAACAAGACCTTAAGAATAAAAAGTTGCCTTGTGCATCGGCGTACCAAATTGGACTGCAACTGCGCCTGCAAATATTACTTGCGCATCTCATAAAAAGCTGCGAGTACACATACCAGACAGGCGTGCGTGTGCACAGACTTGAATGACGTGCGTGTGCACAGACCAGAATGACCTACACGTGCACATACAAGAATGACCTGCACGTGCACAGACCAGCATGACCAGCACGTGCACAGACCAGAATGACCTGCACGTCCACAGACCGGAATGACCTGCACGTGCACAGACCAGAATGACCTGCACGTGCACAGACCACAATGACCTGCACGTGCACAGACCAGAATGACCAGCAGGTGCACCTACCAGAATGACCTGGACGTGCACATACCAGAATCACCTGCACGTGCACAGACCAGAATGACCTCCACGTGCACAGACCAGAATGACCTGTACGTGCACAGACCAGAATGACCTGCACAAGCACAGACCAGAATGACGTGCACGTGCCCAGACCAGAATGACCAGCAGGTGCACAGACCAGAATGACCTGCACGTGCACCTACCAGAATGACCTGCACGAGCACATACCAGAATGACCTGCACGTGCACATACCAGAATGACCTGCACGAGCACAGACCAGAATGACCTGCATGTGCACAGACCAAAATGACCAGCAGGTGCATCTACCAGAATGACCTGCACGTGCACAGACCAGAATGACCTGCACGTGCACAGACCAGAATGACCTGCACGTGCACAGACCAGAATAACCTGCACGTGCACAGACCAGAATGACCTGCACGTGCACAGAGCAGAATGACCTGCACGTGCACAGACCAGAATAACCTGTATGTGCACCTACCAGAATGACCTGCACGTGCACATACCTGAATGACGAGCGCGTCACATACCAGAATGACCAGCAGGTGCACAGACCAGAATAACCTGCACGTGCACATACCAGAATGACCTGCACGTGCACATACCAGAATGACGAGCGTGTCACTTACCAGAATGACCTGCGTGTGCACATACCAGAATGACCTGCGTCTGTTGATACCAGAATGACGAAAGTGTCACATACCAGAATGACCTGCTCGTGCACAGACCAGAATGACCTGCGTGTGCTGATACCAGAATGACGTACGTGTGCTGACACCAGAAGTTTGTATATCTATTTAGTTACAATAACCTGTGTGTGCACATACCATTATGACAATCGCATGTGCATTTTCAAAATAACCTGCAGCGGAATCCAAAACTAACTTTAAGATGCGCAAGCCCTGTGCCGTCACTCCACACAGCGTTATTTTACTTTGTTTATATTTAGCCGCTTAGTCATGCTCGAACAGTGACAGCGTCAACAATTCTCATTGGTTGAACATTGACAGTGTGGACATTTCCCATTGGCTGATTCATTTTCTTTGGCGCTAGCCATTTTTTTCGTTGTTATCTGAATTCCTTGACGTACAGCCACATGTTTGTAACGCTAGTCGAATTATTCCTTTTTTACCGCGTATAAATCGCTTAAGTTTCAATAAATTTCTAAGTGAGTATCGGAGGTTTGTGGAGTTCTTTGGCGAGAGGTTATACTGCCGTCTGAGGCCCGTCCTGCAGCGGAACAAGCCCACATTTGCAAACATAACTTGCGCGAGCACATGCTAAAAATTCCTGCACATGCGCATATCATAATTACCTGCGTACTCACAAACCAAAAGAACCTCCATACGTGCATCTTAAAATGACTACGCGTGCGCATGCTGAAATAACCGATGTGTAGGCGGGAGCACAAATTAAATGTTCCTGAACATGTGCCTACCAAAATTAACTGCGTATGCACATGTCAAAATAACCTTCGTGTGCGCATGCTAAAATAACATATAACACAAATTCCTGCGCGTGCGCATACTGAAAAAACAGTAACAATTATGTGCTAGTATGCATCACATGTTTGTATTAAAATCTATTGCAATTGAATGTCTAACATTTATTAAAACTTGCTGCAAAATGAACAACGATTAATTATCCCATGAGGTCTAATTCCGAACGGGCTATGAATTGATTGGATGCATGTAATCTTTTAAAATTTTGTCAGAGTCAGTTGTGGAATCGATTGCACACAGTTTAGGTATCCTGCCGATAAACAGAAATTGCTTTGCTATTTGTTTTCTGCAGCATTATATAGTATGGCATTCTGGGATCCACCAGTGGCACACGCCGACATGCGCTAGTCACATTCCAGCACCGTCTGGGATCCACCAGTGGCGCACTGCCGACATGTGCTAGTCACATTCCAGCACCGTCTGGGATCCACCGGCGGCACACCGGCGACATGCGCTGGTCATGTTCTAGCACCGTCTGGGATCCACCGGCGGCGCACCGGCGACATGCGCTAGTTATGTTCTAGCACCGTCCTCTGGGATCTACCGGCGGCGCACCGGTGACATGCACTGGTCATGTCCCAGCACCGTCTTGATTCCACCAGCAACGCACTAGCGACATGCGCTAGTCATGTTGCAGCACCGTCTGGGATAAACCGGCAGCGCACCGGCGACATGCGCTAGTCACGTTGCAGCACCGTCTTGGATAAACTGGCAGCGCACCGGCGACATGCGCTATTCGTGTTCCAGCATCGTCTGGGATAAATCGCCAGCGCACCGGCGACATGTGCTATTCGTGTTTCAGCATCGTCTGGGATAAACCGGCTGCGCACTGGCGACATGTGCTATTCGTGTTTCAGCATCGTCTGGGATAAACCGGCAGCGCACCGGCGACATGCGCTAGTCATGTTGCAGCACCGTCTGGGATAAACTGGCAGCGCACTGGCGACAAAATCAAATAAGCACATATAAATAAGATCGTAGTATCCCCCCCCTCCCCCCATTGCAAGATTAGTACATTGTACTATTATCAAAATTAAAGTTAAAGTTAAAGACATGCGCTAGTCATGTTTTAGCACTGTCTGGATTCCACTGGCGGAGCACCGGCAACGTGTCCAAGTAATATCTCAGCACTGCCGGTGGTTCGTTACAGTTATATGGAAACCAGCCTTAAACCTATCGTACATGGTGAGAAAAATGGTGGCGTGGTTGGCACAGTGGTAAGATCTCTGCCTTCGAACCACAAGGTTCTAGGTTCAACACAAGGCTCAGCCGAGTGTTGAACATTTAATTTGTGTGGCCTTCTTTTCCGCCAAAGTTGACTTAGCTTTCCATCCTCCCGAGGTCGGTAAAATGAGTCCCAGCTTCTGCTGGGGGCTAACCTGCGATGGATTAGTGTCCCGTCCAGGGGGAGTCAATGACTCTCATGCGCTAACAATACAGAAACCGTAGATAAGCACCGGCTCCAATGGGCCACTTAGGTTCGTGAAAGGATTTAATTTAGCTTACACGGTGAGAAAACTGCCACTCGTGCCTATATATGAGAACAGCGTGTAACACGAGTCAAACAGTCCAGCGTATGCAAGGGGATTTTCCTCTTTTACCTTCCACAAATGCTGCAACTTTCGTTAGGCCAGAGAGAATTCAAACACATCATAATATTGGTATCACGCCTCTCGAGGAAGGTAAAAGAGCAAAATACCCCCGCACACGCTGTGTTGTTTGGCACGTGTGGCAGTTTTTTTTACCGTGTGCGGCGGACATAATGAAAATGCTCCTATACGGGTTTTTGAGTTTTTTAAAAGTGTCTGAATGCTTCTCGAACGCAATGTTAGCCTGGACGTCTGAGAGGATGCCTTTTCCGGGCAAAAATATTTGACAGCAGGCTTTGAGTAGTTTCTGCTCAGATCATTATGATAAGAGTAAAACTTACGAAAACTTCACGTGGTAAAAAAAAGCAGTATAAGGTTGTCAAATAGTTTCTGAAATTTATTTCCATTCCTGTTATGAATAGTCAATTAAAAACTGTTATATCTAAACCTAATACAAATAGAGGGGAAAATATTCAAGCGTTGTTATTAAGCCAGATGGTTGAACAGAGTTTCTATATTTTTTAAGTCAAAAACTTATTGACATCGGATATTTTCTTTTAAATAGAAAACAAGAATCGATATTGACAGTTTTTTTATGAATTTTTCTGCGCATGGCCTTATATGACCAGTGGCAGTTTTCCAAACATTTAGAACTCTAGCCTGTGAAACCTCTCTTCTTACAATTTTTTTTGCCGCAAATAACTACATACGTATCTAGAAGCCTACAATTGTTTTACGGTTCGATTCCTTGATGTCTTGATCCCTTTAAGGATTACACGCTAAAAGTATTTTTGCTTCACTTAGATTCGCTTTGTTACCAAGGAAACGAGTGATCCAAATGACCACCTTTACCAAAGATTTCTGACCGGGTAGTAGATTGCGGTTGATAGACTGAAACTAGTTTCTGAAAAAGCACTCGCTGTCTAGTCGGTCAGCGGATTACCGAAACATTCAGCAGGCTAAAGTTAATCAATTATTAGGTATGAGGAAACATTATGGAACAATAATGGAAAGCATGGATGTTGATCCGATATTGATTCCCGAAGGTTAGTAAGGTAGCCTTTGGATATTGATAATATTTTTGCTCGTTTTTTCTTCTGTTTCAGTCGCCATTCCATCATGAAGAACGTACTTTTGGGAACTGGTATGTGTGCGTGTGTTTATAATAGACAAATGACTGTCGAATCTGGTTGTTGTTTTTCCAAATCAGGCTTTTTACACTCGAATCGTACTTTGTTTTTAAGGTGATCGAACAGAGAATGCTGTTTACCAGGCTGTCGTTTTCATGGAAGATGCCATTCGGGTAAGTAACCAAGTAGATTAGCACCCACTTAGTTTTGCACAACTGTAGTTCCACACATTCAAGTGAACAGCACAGTATAATATTATTTTCAGATTGCATGCCCTTAGCTTGCTTCATTTCGATAACCTAACTTAATTTGACTGACGCCGTAACGGAAGCAGCTTGTTAAAAGGATTTCCCTTTCATATTTTGTCCACAATTAATACAATCTTTTACATCAGTCAAGATTATTTTAGTAAATTTTAAAAACTTTCATCGCATCTTAAGTTCATTATTATTTATACAGTAACGCTGACTGCATGCTCTCTTTACTGATCACTCTTGTTCTATATCACAATATTTAAGGCCGTTATACTTTTAGGTTGTACAGATTTTGTTTGACATTGTACATTATGAAATAATACCTTAAAAACCCGAAAATTTGGTTTATCTCCGGTGTAATAACCACAACTGACAGCAAAGGATGTGCGCTACGCACACAATTACGAAAAATACCCCTAACTCTAACCTTAACCCTTGGTTATTACACCAAAGATGGACCTTAACTTTGTTCATAGAAATTTGAGTAAACTTTTATTTGAAGAGGTTTACAAATATTTTTAAGTTTATGTTTTTGTCTGCAACAAGCATTGAATTATAAAAGTGAAAAGAAAATGAAAGTGTTTTATAGGAAATAAAGAATTAAGAAGGTCTGTGAAGATCAGGTTTTTTAAAAAAAGGTTTTGCTTTCTTCGTAGTTTTTTGGTTAAATTGTTTGCTTCAGTGAAATATTTTTAAAACTGCCTCTGTCATGCTATCCATTCCTACTTATTCCACTAAAATTACATTAGATGATGAACTTTAACATGAGAATGAACATTGGTGTGGATGGGGTGACTTGACATGTATGTGGAGTGACTTCAAGAGTTGCCAGAATTTAACGAAATTTGATAAAACTAAAATTTTATTTCGTTCCTGCAAGTTGCAGATGTGATTATTCTCAGCCAATATGGTGCGTTGTATCTTGTTGGTAATTTTCCATCTTATTTTACAAAAAAATTGTACTCCTGGAATGATTAAATATGACAAATATTGTTTTAATTCAACCCAGGTTTTTACAAAAATTAAAGCAAACATGGTCCATCATTTGATGAGTGACATGTCACCATTCTATTCTGTTGTTCCACCATACATGCATTATCATTTGGTATTTCATATGGGGAAGGGCTGTACATGTAGATATCAATCTATCATGTGAACCCTTTTTAAATGACAAAATATGATGTATTAGTAAAGTGAGCTCCATGTTTTTATATATAAACAGTTTTGTTTTTTTGGCTTTTCAGCTTCCACAATTTATTCTGCTTGATCAATTCCTTATTTCTCATTAGGTGGAGGTGGATTTTGTTTGTGTTATGTAAGGAGAAGTTTGATATTAATAAATTTTCAGGGGCTATAAGGGTTAATTAAAAATAAAAAAGAACATGTAAAATTGTTTTACAATTATTCCCAACTTTTTACAAAATGTATCCGTAGCTAGTGGTGGGCCGATGATCAAAAGTTGATCAAAAAGTTAAAGCGATGTGATAATCGATCATGCTTTTTTCATAATTGATTGTCGCAGAAAAATTAAAATTTTTTGGGGACAAATAAAATTCTTAAAATCAATAATTAAAGTGTTTGGTTATAATGTGTTTACCTATGCATACCCTGCACGCTGTGTTGTTGTCACTTCAAATACACCATGCTTATTTAAAAGATGTGGCATGCTAAGCTGCTTTGTATTTTGTAAACAACTGAACCAAAACATAAATTACAAGTTCACTGTTTTTCTGATTATAATTGACGATTGATCGTTTGGGGCAATCCGATTATTTCCAATGATTGATTGTAAAATCTTAACCAATTCCCACCATTATACATAGGAAACATAAATAAGTTCATGCTGCTTTGATTCGCTCAATGCTGGAGTATTCCTGCTATGTCTGGCATACAAGTTTATCTTGAATCAATCTGAGCGGCAAGATTGAGTGGATACAAAAGAGGGCTCTAAGAATTATCTACCCTTATCTTAGCAAAATTTAATTTAAGAGAAGCCCAGAAAGCAACAGAATGTCCCCGTCCAGATGACAATTGGCAACGCCTATGCAGTAAAGCATTTAAAAAGATTCAAAGTGGGGACATTAAGCTGGCCTTGCTCATTCCCTTGACCAACCCTAGGGCTCTTGTGCATGACCGAGTTTTGCGCAACAATAACAAGCTTTCTGCCTTTAGGTGTAACACAGAAGTTTCTTTAAGCGCAGTTTTTTCCCTTCAGTTACAAATAATTGTTATGTCATTCAATAAATTTTAAAATGCATTAGCTCACTATTATTCAGCATTTAGACGTTATTTAAAATTGCCAGTCACATTAATGTGAACCAGCCCAGTCCCCCAGTAATTTTTTTCAACAGTGATGTAAATATTAAAAACTTTTATTATCAATTCCAATGTAAAGTATATTACTAATTGTGCAATTTTATATTTTTAATAAACCATTTATTTATTTATTTAAGTTGTTGCATTTTAAGGAAAAACATTGTATTGTATTTCAACTGTAAGTTATTACAGTACCCCTGTCACCTCTTGTTCATACAGTACAAGTCTATTCACCATAAAGTTGATAGCCAGTCACTGAAGTTGTACAGATTGTATTATAGCTGGATGGTGAGATGGTAAGGAAGTAAAACTTAATGAAGATAGATGACTACATGATTGTGTGGTGATATAATTTATATGAAATTTATACAGTGTTCCCAGAAATGTGCTGCCATGCATATTTGATGCTAGAAAATGTGAAAATGACCCACCGCTTTCGTTCTTCCTGCGCCCCTGGGATGCACGAAAAAATCAATTGGCATGCGGTCAAGGGAGATGGAGAGCCTGGGGACCCCCGAATTTTGAAAATGTCCCTCCACTTTGGGACACTGGGGTTCCCAGCAGGGACCCTTGATTTTCAGAAGTAGTGGGAACTTTGTTATGTTACTATTTGTTATTATTGCTGTAATTATTATTGCTATTATTATTATTATTATTATTATTATAATTATAACTATTATTATTGAAGCAAATTTAAAGTTTGAGCAGCTTCATAATTGAGTGTTCATTGAACATTCAGTGGTGGGTTGACTCAATAATATATGATGCTAGGACAACAAAGACTCTTTAGGAGGAGTAAAGAGTTGTTGCTAGGCCGTGACCTGTGAAGTAGAAAAATTAAAGTCTGTTAAATTACAAAACATTACTCTCTTTCTTCATGATTTGATCAGGGCAAGAGGTTGTTTTAAAAACTACCTGTAGACAGTCCAAAATAGTTGTTGCATTTACATAAGGTTACAATGGAGGGTCGTTTTTAAGATATCTGAATCAAAATGAACCAAAGATCATTCACAGTGTTTTTTGGCAGTTGTAGTGGGTCAATGTACAATAGGTTATGTGTTTGGAAAACAACTGATTTCTCGTGAATCATGAAGTACGAAAATTAAATTCCATGAAATGTTTCTATCATTTTGAGAAAATCGTGTTTCGTGCGAAGACCCCCCTTATGTACCTCCCCTGTTGGAAGTGGTCATCAAAACTAAAAATTAAGATATTTTTAGATGTTCTGCTTGTCCTCATTGATCAGTAAATGCCTTTAGAAGTACTGGTATCTTGTGAGTAGTTAATGAGTTATAAAAATGAACATTAAGCGGGTGTTACACGATGAAACTTTTAGCTGAAACTTGTGTGCAACAATGATGCGGAAAAAGTTTCACCGAGGTGTTGCGCCGTGTAACATGGTCGCTTTCGTGAAACTTTTTCGAATTTTTGTTGCAAGACAGGTTTCACGAAAGTAGAAAGCAGTTCTACTTTCTTGAAACCTGTCTCGCAACAAAAATGCGAAAAATTTTCACGAAACCGACCATGTTACACGGCGCAACACCTCAGTGAAACTTTTTCCGCATCATTGTTGCACACAAATTTCAGCTAAAAGTTTCACCGTGTAACACCAGCTTTAGTAATTCTTACATACATGTGTAGTTAATGTTGATATTATTCTTGTTTTCAGGGCCTTTTCATTTATAATTCTCGTTGATCTTGCACTGGCATTCTTTGAAGTGCCGTCATCACTAACGTAAGTAAATTTAAGTAAACTTTCAGTATTTAATAAGTAAAGTTTGGGTGAGGTACTCTGGGACTGAGTTTGTTGCCATAGCAACCATTGGACATGGTTTATTTAATAAACAGTTATGAACTTTCCTAGTTTGATTGCAATTGGTCAAAACCTGAGTGTGGAATACAGTAGCTGTAATGTATAAAAATTGAAGATGCAGTGCTTGTTACACACTTCGTATATAAAATTATGCCATCATCAGTAGCAATGTGGTCTCTTTTTAAACTGAACTTTCTCTGAAAAGAAAGAAAATTTGAAAATGGAAAAATAGAAAATGATTCACTACTGACAGAAGCACTTTCATACAAGATAATAAAAAAGAAAGGTTGAAATTTGAGTATATTTAGCACTTAAATCCTATCTAGCATGGGCTTTTTTTAGTTCTCTCATCCTGTGGGGGGAAGGGGCAGAATTCCCTCCCCCCCCTCCCACCATAACTTTTTTTATTAATGAAGCATTTGCAATAGAACTTGGCGTAAATCTTAATCATTGTACAGTAAGTTCTACTTGATTTTTCGGTGATAGCTTTAAATTCTGCTTTCAAGGTTAAGAATCAAAGGAATCTTGACATCTAAACAATCAGAATGTTTTTTATTGTGCTTAAATTGCATGAAGGTCTGACAATTATTTACCAGAAACTTAACCCTTTCAGTTCAGCAGTTTATCAACATCTAACTTCTCCTTACATAACTCATAACAAAACAATATAACTGGTAATGAGAAATAAGAAATTGATCAAGTGGGATAAACTGTGTAAGTTGAAACTTTAGACAAGTTCTCCCAAACTGCTTATATAGAAAGTATGGAGCTCAGTTGGGAGAATTTACCAACATATCATTTGTTGTGCTTGGGGCTTAAAGGGTTAAGGTCCGGATTAAAGAATTTTTAAAAAAAATCCATGTCCTTTCTTATTTTTTCAATTCTGCTAAATAAATTAATTTATATTTAACAAATAGCAATAAATTACAAAATAAAAATTTCTGGATTTGGAAATGAGTTGAACTTAAGGGAGTTTAAGTGAAATGACATCATAGATCACAGGAAATTACATCATCTTTCCTTAAAAACTATTTTTTAACCAACTATCAGCATGTACATTGCAGTTCACAGGAATAAATCCGTAATTAACATTATGCGATTAATAAACATTGAATCAATCCCTTGAGATGAGACCTGAAGCAAAATGTTTTGAAAGTTAACAACAACAAAAATATTGTAATTTTGACAGTTTTCAATCAAATACTTTGATATCTATATTGTACACACCTGTAAAGTATCAATTCATACAATATGACGTCATTTTGAAAAAATTTGGCAAAGAAACAGCCATTAAATCACTGATTTAAAAAATTGATATTTTACCCAGAGTACATTACACAAGGCCTACATTATTTGGAGTGTTTTCTTGCAAAAAAAAAAGTAATGATAAATATTAGAGTTTTTAAAACTACTGCATTTCAAAAATCTAAAAAAGTCACCTTAATATCATGGTTTATGGCAACATATCACATCAAAGACCAACAAAAGTTACCACAAGTGATTTAGTATAAAATTTTAGGAAAAGTCATGAAATTTCATGGTCTTACTCTGAAGTTCCGAATAAGCATACATAGCATAATAATAGTATAGAGTGGAAAGTCCTGGGTAAACCAATAATA
>JAOCPT020643997.1:0-17374 GCA_026546935.2 Palythoa grandiflora
TGATAACAGTAATTATTGTAAATTACTGAAGGAATTACCCTGGGTAAATAAAGGCATATCTATCTATCTATCTATCTATCTATCATGGTGCTGCCTTATTTGAAAGACTCACCCACTCATCACACATTTACTACTTTTCAGATGGAGCTCCTTCACAATACAAAAATTACAACAAATTCTGTAATCTTTTGTACCATCACAGTGATGCTGGCTTAGAGGCTGAGTGGATTTTTTTTGCAACCAGCCACATCAAGAATGCAAAAGCAAGCTTGCAGGCACTTACATCAGGTCATATCAAAACACCAAGTAATTTGTACAAGGTTGCTACTATTTGCTCGATGTGAAATTCAAGGACATTTCCAGAACTTTCCAGAATATTTTCAAGAAAATCCAGTACCTTGTCTATCAAATTAAACTTGAATGCTTTACACATTTTTTCAAAAATCAGTTGAACAATACACACCCACTGTACATACTATATTAACATACTTTAGAAGATTTATTTCTCAACAAAAATCAAGCCTCCCGGACTTGCTGTTTTTGTTTTAGAACCTTGTTACATCAAAAATATTTTAACAAACACCTTATTTTTTAATATTTTGGTTACGTTTTAGCTTATCAGCCATATATTTACATATTATTACATATGTTGGTCAACTTGACCTTCGAGTGCAATAATAATTTCACCACTGGTGGCAAATAAGTTCCAATACCATTTTGATTTTAAAATTACTCTATCCAAGCTGCCCCGGCGCTCAAACGGGCATAATAACTAAGTATGATAATAATTATTTATTCAGTTTAGTACTTCAACTTTCAACCAAATAGCTGCAAAAGAAAATACTAGCAAAAATCAAGTACTTCAAAGCTTATACGAACAATGTTATTTTACTGGACATTGCATATTTTTGCACATGTTCTTTGCACTGGATAGTAAATTGCTGAATGAAAAAATAAAAAGGTTGAACCGAAGAATCACATTGAAAAACAATTGTGTTAAATCAAACACATTTGTGTCGAACCAAAAAAATAAGTTAAAAAACAGAAAAGTTTTCGATATTATAAAATAGCATTGAAGAAAAAATAAATACCTTGAACTCAAAATGTGTTTTGAATAAAAAAATGTTTGAACCCACAAAAATAGCATTCAAAAACACTAATAAACAACAACAACATAAACTTCAATGAACCCAAAATTTACTGTTGAGCAGAAAAAAGTATGTTGAATGGATCAAGTGACATCAATTGTGGATGGGACGAATTCTACTCATGATCCTTTCAGGTCGTTTTGGATGGTTTCAATACATTATAATCACTAAAACGTTTATCTTCGAAAAAATACCTTGTTCTGATTGAAGGATTTGAATTCGTTTTTTGGCTCAAGCTTCAAAACACATTTCGTTCTCAACGCTTACCGCAGTTTGTTTATACACAAAATTGATTAAGATATAACGGGTTTGCTGACCCTAACTTCACGGACAAGTAAACAATTATTGGTTGTCTCTCAAACCACGAGGTACTAAACCAGTTCTTGTTGCGCCATCAATTCATGTCAGTATCCTGTGTTTCAAATACATCAAATAACCCTTAAAGGTGGAAGTGTTGATAAAAATTATAAAATCGAAGTCATATGTTGTACTCAAGACACATAATCATTATAACAATCAAAGCTTTGACGATATTAATCAAAATGACGCACATCTGGAGTGTTCAGTCGTGCAAACAAATTCTGAATCAAAGTGTACTCTAGATATAAAGTCAAGTCAAGTCAAGTTTTATTTAAACTCACACAAGAATACAAAATAATACAAATTAGTGTTTTTAATATAAAGAAAACATCGAGATTGTGAAGGAAAGAAATTTTCAATTGTACGTTCATCTTGCAGAGTTTGGGATACCTAAATAGTTCAAGAATTAATCGAGTAGGTGACCTGAACAAGAATATTATGAGTAGAAGCAACATAGATACAGTATAGTTCTTTTAGATAAAAAGTATTACTACATTAATTGAATAATAGTTGACTGGACCCGCTACAAACCTTTGCAGGCACTTTATTGAAGAAAATCACTGCTTTTTGTTAAAAATTCACTGCAAACACAAAGTGTCGCTTACCAAGCAGAAATGACAATTTTCAGCAACCACAAAATATGACAACGTGGTTATCACTAGATTCCACATTCTTGTTCCCGGCTCAGTTATGTACGTTGCACCCTCATGGGTTGAATAAAAGGAAAGAATTTCGGTCTAAGAACCGAACTCATTACAATACATAATCTTAATTAGCTTGGCTTTCATTAGCATACCATTTTGCCGAACACCTTATTGTCCATACATTGTTCAATATTTTTAAAATAAAGCCGCACAGATAAACAGTTTGCCGCCACCGTTCTTGTGTATTTCGAATTAAATTTATATATATATATATAGTTTGAATAAAAGAGGGATCTGCAAATGATGAGCTCCCAGTAAACAGGATCCTTGGGATACAATGCCGTCACTAAAAATTACATATATATATGCAGATCGTTGAATGGTTGTATATACAAAATATATATATATCTATATGTATTTATGTATTTGACGCTTAGAATCTAAAGTCAGTAAGGAGATCGCGGAATATGTGCAATATCTTCACCCCTCTTCTCGAGTTGAAAAATTTGAGTATTTAGATTTTTAGGTTAACAGGCAATTAAAATCCCGGTCAATAACAGTTATTTTTGACAGACTTCTAAATTAATAACCAAAGGACTCTCCTTGTTGCTTTGCTTTGATACTGAACTCATCCCTTTGACCGACATGAATTCAAGCACTCAGTGTGTGCCGAGCCAGACCCATATGATACAAAAGCAGAAAAGCAAAGAAACACCAACTCAGAAACCAATCAATCATTATCTGCATCCTCTTCCACACCCTCATAGTAAATCACGCAGTCTATCTAGAAGTCTAGATATTCTTAAGCAGCTCACTACATTAACCTACAATTTGTCAGAGAACCATGAAGCCCTTCAAATCCTGTACACTACCCCAAGTTCCACTCTAACACAGTTATCTAAACATGTTAAAACTGAAAATGGCATCCCAGTTGACCCAAAAGGCCAAGTTCCAAACAAGTGACAAAAACTGTCTCCAACACTATCAATGCATGCAGTAAAAACTCTTCCCGTCAATAAATACACCAAAAAAGTGCTGGACGAGTGGGCAAGGTTGCTAACATGATAACGATATCCTACTATGTTTCATCACTCTTTGAAGAGCAACCAGCACCCATGTACAATATACCTTACACAACGAAGCCTTCACTTGATAAACAAAAACAGGGACAACCTGCACCCATTTTAAATGACAGCTTAAAAACAACTAAACCGTCTGCAAAGCCAGAGAATATGGAATTTAAAGCATCATCTCATGATGGTAAAGGTGAAGTTGATTATGTAATCTTCCTCAACGAAAGCAAGGTCCCTACAAACAAGTATAAAAAGAGAGTAATTGACGGAATGGAAATCAATATCATACAGAATGGTGGAATGTTGACTGATGTTTCAATTAACTATGCTTAGATGATTCTTCACCAGCAATTTCCTGAAGTTGGTGGCCTTGAAGACACAGTTCTTGGTCCAAGTTTGCAATTTTCTGTGGCAGACAGAGAATTTGTGCAGATTCTACACGATGGTTCTCTCCACTGGCTCTGTATTTCAAACACCAGGCTGTGAGGAAGGAACAATCAATTGCTTTGATAGCTTAAACCGAAGTAAATTTGTCAAAAAACGCACCGTGAAGCAAATGGCATGCATCACACATATAACGGGACCAGAGCTAAAAGTACATTTGCACCCAGTACAACAACAGACAGTGTAAATGTGGTCCTTTGTCCATTACCTTTGCTACATACTTACTTCACTGCGAAGACCCAGCATCGATAACTTATGATGTTGCAAAACTGCGATCTCACTTGTTGGAGTGCTTAAAAAAGGGACCTTGCTGCCTTTTCCCCAGAATCTCAACTCTTCTCCAAAATCTAAACACAGAATTGTCTCTGAGAAGCTTTTCTGCTGTTGCCGAATGCCAGCGCTGATAAGAACCCTGAGAAACAAATAGCACAGTGTGAAAAATGTCATGAATGGTACCATCGATCATGTAACCAAATTCCTGACAAAGTGTTCCAAGAAAGTTCATTTTGGGTTTGTTCACGCTGTTCCTCTGTAAACATATAAGGACCGTGAAATCCACGTTGTGGACTCAAGTAAATTTCAACAGCAAACAAAATAGTCAACCAAAATTGAACTTATTTACTTACTTTTACTAGCGAGAGGAGCTACTACAGGGTTAGTGCTGCTCTGTGAGAACGAAATTCTAGGAGTATTCAAGAGGTATTCAAGGAGCCAAACGAATATTTTCAAGGAGCCAAACGAATGTTTTCAAGGAGCGCTCTAAGCACCTGCCTTTAATTCGTTTGAAAGCGATTCTCAAGCAGTTATTAAACGAAGAAAATTCATTTATGACATAATTTGTTTCCAACAACTTGCTATCATTCCCTGACAGTACGAAAATTCAAGGACTTGAAGGAGTTTTCAAGGGGTTTTAGCATAAATTCATATTTTCAAGGGCTTTTCAAGCGCCCTTGAAAACTGAAACTAAATTCAAGGAGTTCAAGGAGTAAAACGAACCTGCTACTAGTAAACTACACACTAATGTTTCCAGTTGAGTTTTTTTTGTGCATTTACATAGGAATATTTAGAATTTTGATTGTCAAAGAAAATTGGAAATTGATTATGCCGAGATCGCGTTGTAGTGTAACATTCAACCTCGGCATCTTGCAACACTATATTTTTAAGCATAACGAGAAAATAGGCCATTTGCAGGAACTGGTCACGTGTCAATTTGCCCCATAGCAACAAGCCCATGGTGTGCAAGCCAACTCAACATTCCTTGACAACAATACGAGCTTGACTGGCGAAGCGGAAAATTAATCCAGAACTATAATAGCTGTTTTGACCTTTTTTACTGCCCTTATTAAACTGTTTTTCTGTGTTTCCCTTGGTGAAAGCCATTTTAACCTCTATATTACGTCAGGGCGATTTATTGGCCACGGAAGGTAGGTTTTTGGCTTCAAGTCGATCCCCGATAAAACGAACGGACCTGCGGAAATGGCTGGCTTTCAGTATGTAAATATATTTTCATTTCTCCTTTTCTGCCTTTGTCAATCGCCTATTGTTTTTAAATGCTGGAAATAAATTTAGCTATAGCTGTAGATTTGTTCGTGGCCACAGTGCAACAGGGCCTTACATATAATTGTCACCACTATCACACCGTATAAGATATTTGTTTACAAGAAATAATCAAGCATCAATGCCTGATAATTCCAGAACATTGTCAAGCATTAATTACCACTTACCAGTTGTTTAGTGAAGAGTTCATGTCCACACCTTTCTTATTCAGTTTAGGGCACTTAGATATATGTTTCCATATCTCAAACTGCCCTTGTCAGATGTACAGTACAGGTGAGCTGTCAAGTAATAATTAGGCGCTTAACTGGCGCAAACAGTGTAAAGAATTATTCATGTACAATAAATAGACGACATTCATTTTTAAAAGCCGTTTGCGTGTAAGTTTTGTAAATATTAAAAAGTTTTGTGAGCTTTGCGATGTCAAACTCAACTCAACTTCAGCTCAAGTTCGTAAAGCCTGGTTTCCACATAGTCGTATCTGTCGTATTTGTCGTGTCTGTCTTCGACAGATATGACAAATAAAACGTGACGTCCGAGATAGAATCAATTCTATCTCCTACGACAGATACAACTGCCCAGTCCCGCTCCTGCACCGAATCAATAAAGATGGCGTCCAGTGATCCTCATGGCGCATGAATAAAATATAAGAAGGAAATAATTAATAAAAAAAAGCTAAGAAAAATTCAAGCAATGGAAAGCCACAAAAAAGTTTCCGGGCATCTTCTTGACAATCCAAAGTCTGCCACCCGATGTCTCTGGTAGCGCCCAGAAATATGCAAGAAGTGGACCAAGGGAATTTGTTCCAATTGACTCCAGCAAAGAGGTAACTTTAGAAAACATCAAACATGCTTGTGAGAATGACGTCACCCTTAGACTAAGTTCCAATCTGCATTGTGATCTGTTGGCAGGGTAGCATGGACCGTCATGCAAAACTGTGGACCAAATACCAAGCCTTAAAGTAATACATGTTAGTATACAGTAAATCTACTACCGTTCTATTACCAATGCTGTTCTCTGATTGGCTACCCTACCCACTATTTATTCGGTGATAGACAGTGGGTAGTGATTGTCAAGAAAATGGTGGCCGCTCCTTTGAGGTTTCGAAAATATGTCTACAATCTTGAGTGGATTCATCACCGGCGAACAGCCCTTACTTTCATTTTAAGGCACTTTCCATCACTAATCAGTCCAGTATACAGCTCCAGACACAGAATCAGAATGAGAATCAGTTATCCAGCTCCATCCAGCATCTTCCTCAGTTGCTCACATTCAATGGATGCACCATCTCCATCGCTAACAACAACTTCTTTCACTAACTGGGTCCGTTTTGACATTCCAATCTGCTATTTCAATTTGCAAGATTCTGACTTGACTTCCAAATGGTATTTTTCGCCAATTTTTTCAAATTGATTGTCATTTTCCATAAAAACTCCTCTTCGTTTCTGGTTCGAGCGAATAAAAATTTTGAAACTCTTGAATGAAATGCAAAGGCACAAAGGCGCACATTGAAGCCATTTTTATGTTGTCGAAGTTGTCAATATCCGCGTGTGGCGTGACCTGTTTTGTTATTTGTATTCAATTAAATTGACAGCCTTTTTGTAACAATTATTCGCTCTTGATTTCTATCGTGCTACAGTTGATTTGGGCTTCGCTCTCATCCACTATCACTCGATAAAAATCTCGAACTCATACTCTAATAGTCTACCAAACTATGCAAGGAAACCGCCCTTCTCCTAAACACAGAGTTCATCGACCACAACATAAAGAATTTAACCCAACCAACCAAGGTTTCGTGATAACAGGAATAAGAAGCATGGTAAGTGCTATCTGGAGAAAGTTGTCACAGATGAAACTACAGCAGATGAAGATCAAGTTATTGGCGTCACATCAAAATAGAGATGAGTTATTTTATTACAGGCTTCCTCAAGCAACAGGCAAAACACTAATCTTGTTATGGGATTATGATGAAAGAAAACTCATTTGAAATGTGGTCAAATGTCACAATGACCCGTATGCAACATATCCCTGGTACAAGGATGGAGCAATCATAAAAGAGGTGAATAATCAATGCACTTTGCCGGTAACATCTCCAGGGACATACCACGTTGAAGTTGCTTGTGGTGAGCAAGCAGAAGTTTCACTTCTTTCTCGAGTCTCTTCATCAAAATGGGTATTGGCAAGCAATTTAACATGTGAAACAAATAAGGAAGCAGTTTCGGTTAGTAGTGCTTCAACTTATGCTGCTAAAATGCGACTAGATAACAACGCCATGTCACAAAAGATGTTATTCCATTTATTGCCTGTAATACTTTTAGTATCTCTGTAGCAGAGGTTCACAGGGAATTCCAGGCACACAATCCTACATGGCCCCAGAGTGTCTGATGTACAAACACAGTGCCACCTCTATTTCAGACATCTGGTCCCTGGGTTGCACACTTTTGGAACTGTTCACAGGGCAGGAAACCTGGCAAGAGTTGGCAGTGGAAGAAAATACAGGGCACAATGAGCTCGAAACTCTCAGTGTTGAGAAAAAAAAAACCCACTTCGTTGGGCCTGCTAAAAGTGTCAGATGCAATTAACACAGTGTTATCCAGATCGCTGGAGTTTGACCCAAAGTCACGCCCATTTGTCATTGACATTTAAAAATAAAAATTACTTTTAATGAACATGATTGTTCAGTTTTGCTATTTCAGCATGCGTTTGTATGTAATCATATATACGGTTTTCAATCTCTTTTTGGAATCATTTCACAGGAAGGTTTTGGCGTTCGAAACATAGTCCTCCTCACGCTGCACAGAAACATCTTAAATTCCCTCCCCTCTTCTTAAGTTGCCTGAATGAAATGAATTTATAAAAGCGTGACCCACCTAGTATTTAATAAACAAGTGGACATCATGTGCACACTTTTCATGCACTTTGCTTGATTTTCGTAGCTCGGAATATCCTTTTTTAGTATTTACAAAATCAGTGAATATCCATTTTCGTGCACTCTGATTGGATCCCCTACCTCGGGATATCCATGGATAGCATATACCCAACCTGTGAATTGTTTTTCGCACACTTTGATTGGCTCCCTAAAAGGCGAATATCCAGAATACTCGCAGATTAGCGATTGGGAAAACAAGTTCGCGTCGCATTTTCCGAAAGGTGTCAGCAAAGCTGAAACTTTAAAGATAAATGACGAAGCAGTTCCTAATGACACAAAAAATCAACAAAAGTTGGTGTAAAAGTATTTTGAGGTAAGTTTTAATAATTTGTTTAATGCGTGAACAACTTTCTCACAAGTAAACAAATTCAAAGTGTCTAAATTGCCGGCGTGGCGACACAAAGCTCTTTACAATTTTCATTTGTATCTAAACAAAAAAAATCTACTGTCTTCAAGATACATAAATAAACAAAATGATTTCGTTCTTATAGAGTGGTATCAACAGCAGAATGAGTTCCAAACAGAGGTCTAAAATATGTCAACGAGTGAGCTCAATAAATTTTTACAAAAATATTATCTAAGTGTGAGAAAGCGAGATGGAATATTTTACAACAAAAAATCACTCACTGCTATCAGAGCTGCCATAGACCACTACTTGCAAAATCCCCCACATTCTAAGCCATACAACATAATTGCAAGTCCAGAGTTTCAGGAGTTGAACCAAACTCTTAACTGTCTCGTAAAAACACTGAGCAGAAGGAGTGAATTGCACCCATAGTTCATAAAAGACCACTCACAAAGGAAATTGTCGAGAACTTATATGAAGCCGATGAGCTAGTGGATGTCAGCACTCATTGGCCCCAAAAATTGCAGCAAACAGCTTGGTTCGTGATATCCCTATTTCTTGGCTGCAAGATCAACTCCTCCCACAACTGCTCAAATGCCAGCCGTCTCCAACACTGCCAACATTTATGGAAGCCCAGGAGGATCACTTACGGATTTGACTTTTTCCTTTTAGGTTTTTGCTTTTAATATTTGAGAATTCGATTTTGTTTCGAAGATATCGATTTTAAAATCATTCTTTGCGATTTTCGGATTCGAGTTTTGAATTTGCGAACAAGAGTTTTGCTTTCGGTTTTAACGTTTTTCGTTTTGTTTTTGTTGCTTTCAACAATTTAGAATTTGATTTTGTTTTTAAAGATTTTGATTTTAACTTTAAGTTTTATGATTTGCAGTTTTAATTTTCAATTCTGAAAATGAGATTTTTTCCGACATGACAGCAAAAATCGCAAAGGCAAAAATCGTAAAGTGAAAACTCACAAAGTGAAAAATCGTGAAGTCAAAAATTGCCAAGTAAGAAATCGTAAAGTCAAAAATCACAAAGTCAAAAATCACAATGTCAAAAAGTGAAAAACTGTGAGCCTAGACCAGAATGCTTTGCGCACAAACAAGGTGGCCACCAACATAACGGAAAGATTTTCCCTTGAGTGGTAGAGACATTAAATAGTCAGCCCTATATACGACCATTCGTATATCTCACGTTGTAACAATATTTTACCTGTTTTTTTTTTCATTTTTAACTCTCCCAAATTGACAAGTGAAGGTGTTGCTAAGTTAATAACATACCATCATTTCACAATTGATTCAATGCATTCCGAACCATCACGGTTTAGCGGAATGGAATCAGGTGAGCAGAATGCTCAACAAGTTCAACTTGTCTTCACTTTGGAACAAGAAATATATGGTAGTTTCACAAAGTACCTTGTTAATGATGGGACACCTATAAACAACGGGTCAAACACAGAATGTGGTCTCATCTGCCTTGCTTTTGCTCACTGGTCACTTTCTTTTACAGAGTGCAAACTGCTCATAACCGACCTGCAAGGTTTGTATTTATTTCAAAATCAATTCTGATTCTTCTCTTGTTTATAAAGATATCCGGATCAGTATTGCAAAACCTTGCTATTCATGATTGAGTCAACGTGTATCTTAGGCCTACCATAGCTATACCACATTCGAACTGTCTGGATTTATAAACTGTTTTCTTAGGACAAAGCGAGCTAAATGCCCACTCTACAGGCAGTAATCCTTTCAGAGGAAGCATGGGGCTTCTTTTGGGAAGCAAAGAAACTCTTTGTCTCCTATCAGCTGAAGGGAATGTCGAGACCTAAGCCGTTGACCCATAAAATGAAACAGAACAGTAAGAATGGAATGAGGAACATATGTTAACTAAAATTTTTAATACCAAACACTGCGAGTTGTGTAAGAGATATTCCAACTTGCCTGACACTTATGACTAATATTGTATGTTCTTTTTAAAAAAAACCTTGTTTGGTTACAAAAGCTAAAGAAAATAATTTAAACTACATTTGCTTGAAAATAGTCTTAATATTAACTTCTTTGATTTAATCCAAAGATAGGAATGAAAACCGGAAGTGAAATTTATTAGAGATAACAGTTTTCTGGCTAAGATATCAACTTTATGTAACTAGCAAACGTATAGCTGGAAAAACCGTTAAACCATTAGCATAATATTCAATACATAAACTCCTTTCGTACAAAGAAAGGATCTTAAGAATTATTACATGTGTCGGTACAACCACAGAGAGGGGAACATTTCAACTCTGCCTTGATGCATGAGCATGAACCACGACATCCCTTTTTGCAGTTGCACCGTATAAGTTGATGGGATGAGCCAGATGGGGATATATTTTACTTCCGGTTGAATTTTTGCCATAAATGGCAAATGCCGTTTTATGGGCTGTTAGAGCAACTCTTTTGAAATGCCTCCATATCTGAGATTAATCTACACTAAAAACGCTATCATTCTGCCAAATTTGGTGCTTTTAACCAAAAGTGTATGATTGACCTTATTCTCTGCACTTAACCGCCTGACTATTAAGGGTCTCAGCGAGGACTCAAAACTCTTTTAAGGAAACTTGGAAACAAAGAGGAAAGAGAAAGCTACCTCAATTAAGAGATAACAGCGTATTGCGGAGAGGTTCATGCGATATATGAGTGGAAGCTCCTGGGACAAACTACAAGAGCACTTCCCAAAAATGGCAACAGAGAAGCTGTCGCAGTTTACAAAGCTTTCTATAAAGGGATTAAAACTGCCAATGGTGAGTGTAAAGTTGTCAAAAACTTTTAACTGACTGCCAACTAGCTAGTTAGCGCGTCGTCTTTTTGCCTCTAGTTCAGGTGACTCTTCAAGTCTCCAACCAGATTTTTTTAACTCGTCAGTAACATTAAGAAACATTTTGTGCAGTCTGTATCTGGTTTCAAACCCAATTTTGCCAGCACCCATCGAAAGTTTACCTGGAGCTCTGTGTCTACCTGTTCATCCTTTAGTGTCTTCAAAAGCAAAAAATCCCTTGCCACTGCCTTTTCTGAAAACTGTGTCTATTATGCGAGAAAAGTTGTACGAAATGGCAGGTATTAGGCACAGCGATGAGACAGAGCCACCCAGTGACCCATTAATCATTTCCCGGTGGAAAATGAAATTCGAAGACAGCCATGGTATACTTCGGATAGCATAAGCTGCCATTCTTTACAGAAATCATTTATGTTTCAGATTATCTAAACGAGTTAGGTCAGTTTTTATCGTCATGCTTTTGAAATGAATTAGCACTTTAATCTTTATGCATAAAAGTGCTTACACTTTATCACTTTCAGAAAATGAAACACTAGTTCGAAGCTACAAAGGTTTCGAACAGGTGTTTTGGGATAATGCAACAGATTGGCTTTGCCATGACAAGTGGAACTATTGGTATTGTTAATTCGAACAGAGTATGCACACAGGCAACCTTTACCGACCTTTTGTATGGTTTTGAAGAAGATGAGATGTACCGCAAACTTTGTGATATGAATGAAGGGAAGATAAAGCCAAAGGAAATTAGAGAAAACAAGGTACTTTTGGAATTTGTGTACTTAATATGTGGAAAAAGAAAATATATAGAAAAGCAGTAACCATACATCACCTATTGGCTCTTGATCAAATCTTGTACTAAATAGTCGAACAGGAGCATAAACTAGAGGGAAGCCATTCTGACCAATATAGATTTATTCTAAAAACCCTGGCACATAACTAAATCAGTATGTTCATTAATTTTCAGAAAAACGATGCCTCAAGTTCTCAAACAGAGGTCAGTATTCGTTGTTAACTGCAATTAACTTTCATAATCTAGACGTAATAAACAATAATCATGAAACCTTTTTAAAATTGCAAATTACTTTTAACTATTTAGCTCACAAAAGAACACGACAACCTAAAGAAAAGAAACATTGCACTACAAGTACATCTGAAAGACGTAAGTAATCTGCTTTTCGAACCATATGTGCTTCATACACAGCACTTGAAGTTAACTTTATTTATTTATTTATTGGGTTTAAACAGATGACCATGTACACTATGACTTAGACGAGGTAAAAAACGATTCACTGCAATTCCGGTATACGATACAAAATAAAGAGTAAACGTTGTTTTGTAGGCTCAGAAAGAACGCAGAATTTTGAAGGTGAAATCTCGCACCTCGGAGCGACAGCAGGAATACAACAATGAGATAAAAAATAATGAATTGAAAATGACATGTAGCATTAAACTGAACAAAATCATGGAATCATCCACTTTTTTCAAATTTAATAAAATTAGCAATATTCGTGATTGAAGACTATAGATGGCATGAAAAACCAAATTCAAATGCTCTTAAAGGAATGGGACTTTTGGCACAAGATGTATACGGAAGCCGTGGTCATGAGCCAGGCGAAGTCGCTGCAAATACCAACTACTTACCAATCATCTTTTTTTAATCGAATTGTCAAACTATGGAATGCTGTCTGCAGTGTGGTGTACACCCCCAATGCATTTTCAAGCTCAGCATCGTTTACGTCAAGTGTAAAAAACTAATGTTTAAAAAACTAGAAACACTCTATGATCCCGACTGGACTTGTACATGGGCTGTCGTATCGACCTGCCCCTGCCACTCAGGGCATAACTAACTAGTTTTAGTTATTATTTTCTTTTTCCCTCACATTTTTTTTACCTTTTTTTTAAGGCCAAGGGTGGCACCATGCATGGGAGTTAGTTACCGTTCGTGCTAACCTGTTTTGGCTAAGATCCATACATTTTATTTTGTCTTTTTCTTATCTTGTAAGTTTCTTGTAAGTAGCCCAATAAATAATTTAAAAATTAAGGCATAAAAATACAATTATCATTTAAGTATAAACAAACGTTTTCGCTCCACGTGAGCATCTTCAGGTTTCGCTGGCTAGTTGATTACAGTTAAAACCCGCGAGTAAGAACCTACAAATTAAGAACCTGTTAGCCCAAAATTTGCTATTTATACCCCCTATAAACAGGAACCTATTTAGCCTAAAAAAGTTGAAATAGGTTCTTAATTCTAAAATCATACTAGTGCCAGTACTAGCTCCACTGAAGAAAACAAAAGAGAGATTACTGTACTGCATTATTTTTCTTAACAAGCATGTTTCATAGCAATAGATGGCATAAGCATACTGTACTGCAAGATTGTAGTAACAAATGATCCACAATGATCCAAATGACCCACAATGTGCATTGAAGAACTGATAAGTTTTAATAAATAAATTCCAAACAATAACTGTAAATCCATTTAAATAATTCATCCAGTTTCTTTGCAAGATTCTTTGATATGCATATCTAGTTACCAATGCCCCATGAAACATTTGACGTAGAATAACTGTAACTATCGGCAACTGTACTTTATTATATGACTATAATTCTATTTATTGCTTATGCAGGCAAAGAGTTCTCTTGCCAATCAATCTCTTGACTAGCAATCGGATTGGTTGTCGGGAAAAAATCAGATTCATGGTGACGTATATAATATTTTGGTATGGCAAATTTTACCAAAACCCAGTTAAGAGAATTGTATTGGCAGCCAAGCAAATGCAGTACAGTTAAATAGGGAAATCTGTTTCAAAATTGCCAAATCTAACAACATATATGCATAACACTGTTACATAATAATGTGCTTAATGAACGGGCTTTAGCTACATGGGGTTGATTATTTTTTCACAGATTATTTTCATATCCAGATACTAACCAACTAAAGGTCTATTAGTCAGCCAACTGAACGTTATGGTTTATTTTGCTACTGAATAAGACTCCCGGTGATGATCCTCCTCAGTTGTCTGCAATGGATGGGATTCGATGAAGAACTGGAGGTAGATCCTTTTTCTAAAACTCTTGCTTTACTTATATATGCTTAGTTTGAAGGTATAGATGCCCCAGCTGCATATTGGTTGTTACAACAGTTATCCATTGCTTTATTGCTTAAAGCTAACACTCGCTCTTTATAGGATTTGGTTAAGGCAGTCTAAAATCTGCTCCATTTCAAATCGCTTTTTACTCCGTTTGTACTCACAGAAGTTGTGATTTGATTTTCCAGCAGCAACCAGTGCGTCTAAATTTAGCCTTAGATGATTTAAGAAAGCGATGGGAATCAAAAAGAATAACCAAACAAGAATTGGCAACCAATCTCTTGGTAAGTATGCAATGCAATGCATGATTTTTATGTTTTTAACAATAATTTTTGCAGAGACCACGGTAACAGTGATGAATTGGGGTATATTCTATTATATGGCCCTTACAAAAAAGTGTGGTTCCGGTTACACAACTTACCCTAGCTATGTCAAGCCGACCCAAGAAGTTTTTTCGCTAATAACTTATCTATATATGTTTGATTTCGTAGATTATTTAGTCGATTTCTTGTTATTTTCTCTAAAGGTAGCAAATTTTTTTCGAAAAACAAAAAAAGTTTCACCTAGTACCTACCACCCCTATTTTTTCCAAATGAATGACCAGAACCAGGCATTTTTTAATTTGGCCTTATATACCTTGCAGTGGGATGATGAACTTGATGTTTTTATTAAGATAAATGAACTTCGATTTTCGTCTTCATGCTGTAGGAACAAAACCAACCCAATGATGGAAATCAAAAGGACGATAGTGGTGCGCAAAAGGTAAACGAAGTTTACATATGTTTTATACATAAAATTAGAAGTTTAACAAAGCATGAAAAATTATTATTGACGTAAATACGTATATTGAACCTTTTTTATACCTGTAAAATACAACTACTAGTCTACGTATGACGGAATGATGTACTTTGGTTAAGCGACAGCTGAGGATACAGAGACCGTAACTGTGCGTTTCCTGGAAAACCGCGGCAACAGACTCTTCAATTTTAGATCCGGAAATCCTGCAATGGAACCTAAAGATATTGTCCCGGCAGAAAAGATGAGGAATTCCTACCGAGTCATCAACATGGACCACGTTCGAAAAGTACATGGAAAATTCCATAAAGAATTTACAGAAAGAAAGAATGTCAAACTAGTAAAAAAAAGTCTGAATTGCACGCTTTTAAACTACTGTAAAGTAGAGGGGTTATGTGAGACGCGAAATAAATGACAAAGTAACTAAAATTATAGGTAGAACAATACTGGGATCTTATCCTCCATCCCAACTTAGATGAGATCATTTGCTCCACTGCCAGGTGTGCAGGTGACAGTTGCCAATCTCAAAACACTACAGCCTTCCCTACCTGGCTCGGATGAAGAGAAGTTAAAGAAATACAAGAAAGTTGAAAGGGTAGACGTTGGATGGCTAAAAGGTATTTGTTATACCGCGATTTATGCCATTTTCTTTTCGTTAAATTCTTCCTTATGTAATAAAAAACATTCCCGCTGAAAATATGAATTAATTTTGATACATGTTTGTTTAAGCTTTGTTTTTATAGCTTCCTTGATAACTTTTTCTTCTGCCAATATGACAAACTATATATTTGAAAATAGGTTATCTTTGGATTTTCGCAGGCTTTTTTTCTGTGCACCAGTGTGCAAAATATTAACTAAACGAAAGTCGGGATTTAGAAAGACATTGAGATCAATCATAATAATTACTTTAAAGGATGGGTAATCGAGAAGTATTTTCAAATATACACGAGTATCAACCTTTGTGTTCTTCTCCCTTAGGTGATTAATGCCTATCTAGGAATAGAAGTGATGAAGTGAAGTGTAGGAAAGGAAAAGGTGCGATATAAAAACATAGTTTATTCACAAGTACCATGGTGGCTGGAAGGTCATTTTATTCTATACAGTCTTTGCACTAAATATCATTATTCGGTGATAGTCTTGCAGTGGCAATCATTATAACCCTAGTATTAGGAACTGCAGAGTGAAAATTTCTTTCTTTATGCCAGGCAATTGTTACTTTTTTATGTTCAAAATGATCCAGTTGCCCAAATTTCAAATAACAAGCCTATATATTCAATACTGTAAAAGTAAAAACTTTTGTTATGTATTGTAAATACTATTTTATATATTCAACTGTTTACTCATTTGTTTGATTGTGTGCCTCGTGTGATAAATGGGAATGGCCCATTGTAAGGTGTTTTTTAGTTTGTTGGCTCACTGTAATTGCCACCAGATTCAGCTTCCTCTCCAACGTTAAAAATACTCTCACAGATCAGATATTTGACCTAATCTCATTCAACTTGGCAGGAGGGTCGATATGATAAAACTTAATTTTTCAATTAGTTGCCATGGAAATAGTCACATGACCTATCCAGAGCAACATTTGCAACTCTATTTTTTGTGGTCTTTGCATAAGTCCAGAATTGCGTCAAATTTTACAGGATCTTAAAATTGACACTTATGAACCTAACTGGAATGGCCACATTCTCGAGAAAGCGCTTTTGCAGTATTTTCTTCAATTTATTTAAATCGAAATTTTGCGCTGCTTTTGAGGTTTTCAACGAGATTGATTTTGAAAGAACAAACATTCCAGTTAGAATGATAAACACTACATTATAAATTCTCCATTTGTATTGAAATCGGCTCATTTCTGCTCCAAATACCTCTATGCACAGGCAATTTAACTTTCCGTATTAATTTTTAAAGACGGTTTTTCTGCCACATTTAATGCTGCTCAAACACCCTGCAATATTAGTGGCCTGCGGTTTTTCCTGTAGTAACAGGTTCCATGGAAATCCATTGGCCAAAAATAAATAAATCCAACTGAATTCTGCTTTTTTTGTCCAGAGAAAAGGTTTGAATAGCAAAAAAGGCCAACATATTTGTCTAACAGGTGTCAATAAGTGAAACCTCTGAAAGACGGGATTTCTTTTAACTCATTTTTTTGCACTGGAATAAAATTGAAATGCAAACACACTTTTGACAAGT
>JAOCPT020644741.1:0-17369 GCA_026546935.2 Palythoa grandiflora
TCAGCCTGAGCTTGTTCTTAAATTGTTCTTAAATTTTGGCAAATTTGAGCCTCGTTGTTCTGATAAAGTTGTTCTTATAAAAAAAAAGCGTGTATTTGAGGGACTTCGCAATAACCAGGAATTAAATTTCAATTAGAAATATATGTCATATTTTTTCCAATTGTTACGAATATGTGAAGTTTGTGTTTATATAACCTTTAGTAATGGTTTTATCGTTTTGTCACGGCTTTGAAGTAAGATAAAGAAAAAATTCACCACACCCTTTTTAAAATGATAAAATATAGTTCAATTGAAAATAATGTTTTATATTGTAGTTTCAACACGCACAAACATAATCTTCATAAAATGTTAGCCTGGATACATTACTGAAATTCCGCTAATTCTTTCTCAATCATAGTTTGTACGGGTCATGAAAAACCTGGAAAGTCATGGAAGTTAAGAACTTCATTTTCCAGGCATGGAAATTCATGGGAAATTGGTAAAATTTAGATAGAATTGTACAAAATACCATTAAGATTAGAAAAATCCTCATCATTTGCACAAATATCTCAAAGTAATTGCTGTTGTCTTTTTTTATCTGGAATAAAGTAATTGAGAAATCTTTTGATGTGTTTTGACAAAGAAATGAACAATACAAGGGCATGAAATATTGTAGAGATCATGGCAAAAGTCATGGCAAAAGTCATGGAATTTGAGAACTTCAAAAGACTTATTAGCCTTGTCAATATTTATTCAGATTATAAACTTTTATTACGCAATAAAGATTCAGATAAAGATATGGAAATCTCAAGTTGACGCATGTTTCTATCACGTTGACAAATTGTACATACTTGTGACTTATATTTTGTTTTCACTATATTCTAAATAATTTCTTTGATGAAAAACCGAAAACCGAGACCTATTTGAGGACTAAACTCAATGTGACAAAATTAAATAAATTTGAATAAATTTAAGCGAATGCTGTAGTTATTAACTTATAATTATTGCCATCGATAACAACGAATTGTGTCTAAGATGGTTTTGTGCGTTCTTGTAAAGCTTTATATAAACAAAATATAATACTCTGGCTTGTATAGTTTGCGTTTTTCTAATTTATTATAAAACTATAAAATCTAAACTTAAAAATTAAAAGTTAAGAGAACCAAACATACACATTCGAGATATTAGTAACGGTTTGGAAAATATTGTTTTTTATAGTATTCAGTTTTTAAGAAAAGTAAAAGAGATAATAATTTACACTACCAGATCAAAGTAAAAGATATAATAATCTACACTACCAGATCATAAAACTAAAAGGTTTTCACTTGAAGATAAAACTATAACAGCATCAGTTCATTTTGTCTTTGTTTACCTCAGATAGCAGAAGCCCTCTCTTTATCCTGTTACAGTTGAACGACCCTGAAGTTCAAGGCAAAGGAGTCTTGTTTTGCTTATTTTAACCGTATTACGCAGTTGTGAACAGTCAAAGGCGGGACGCAGTGTCACTTGGGCATCTTCATGGCATAGCACAGTTCCACGTACGCCCTTTTTAATTGTTCGCTGCAGAAGCCCTGATCGAAAAGTTAATTCATTGTCATTTCAGTTGACCTCTCGATGTAATTTGTGTGCGCAACGTAGAACAAACGCGCTTCAAGTTCTCCGATTACTTACCTAAAAGGTATCTTAAAAACAAAGCTCTCCTGGTATTTTCTCTGCGTGTGATATTGCTTTGTGACGCACACATGAGAGCAGAATTCACGGGTAATCCACTGCAAATGAGCTTTATATTGGAAAATATTAACTGATAAATCTACTCCGAGAAACTGGCAACAACACGCAACAATGAAAACAAACTCCATAAGGGGTTTCAAAGATGGATGTTTTATTTAACATGAAGCAAGTAGATTAAAATTTTTGGCTCCAGAGTGAAAGTTTTCATTTTTTAACAACTTCAAGCAATCAAAAGTTGTAAAACAAACATCACTGACATTTCACTGACCTCGTCACAAACAGCAAACATCTTAGAGTATACGTGACTTTCGGACGCGCAAAAACAAAGCGAAGGGTTCCTGAAGCTAGACTAGCCCCTCGAAAATTGCGGTGAGCGTGATTATAAAAATATAGACTCGTTAAAACAATAACAATACTAACAACATAACCGCCCATTTCCTGTTCTCAAAAAGTTCTCAAATCGTTGTCGCACCATATAATTAGCATAAATTTGCGACAGTTGATTGTTGGTCATTCACTCATTGATTTGTGCACGCACGATCGCACGATATGATAAGTTTCTAGCGCAAAGTACCCAGTCCCCCGCTAAGACGATCATCTTCAATGCAAAATCGATTTGTTTTTAAAAATCCCAAAGTGGTCACTTGGAACAGCTATAATAATATTTTCAAGTGTATATTATCAACATGTTATTTTGCAGACAAAAAAGTGCATGAGTTACGTTTAGCGGAGGCGTTTCGCCTCTAAAGTTCGCAGACCTGTAAGGTCAAAGTAAACTCGCGAGTATTGGTCCTAGCGTATGCAGAGTCGCCAACGAAATCTCGTCACGGCGTCGAAAGATCTGGCAATAAATCGACGACTCCCAACATTTCTATTTTTGGCCTTACACATTTAAATCATTTTAAAGACGAAAAGCTACTCTCCATTTTCTGCTAACCCAGAAAACTTTTCTTTGTTTTCTTGCAAAGCTCTTTTTCTATTATCGCGACTATTAATTTTTCATGAAGTCTGGAGAATTTTTTCAAAACGGAAACTTTATGATGATAGCAATCTTACTGTCAGTTCTATATTGGACCTAACCTTATTTTAGTAGTCACAAAGTCAGCCATTTGTATTATTTAACGCAATGTTAAACATTTACGATTGAGGTGTTTAATTTGACTCGATACAGTTTGTATTTTAACTTCAATTTTAGTAGTTCCTTTAGTATTTTTCCACTCTTTTGGATAATTTTGAATTCTACGATAGTTTAGAAGACTTTCTGAGAAGAAAGCTTGTCGCACGCCGGAAGTCAATCGTTAAGCTAAGATATTCCGATCATTTCACAAAGGGCGTTTCAGGGCTTCTATCTTTGTCCACTTCAATTGTTTATCAATACTGACTTTGCGGTCACACTGAAAATAGCGTTACAATAAAAAAAAATTAAACAATCCTTACAGAAAACACAACGTATATTGATTTCTGTGAACTGAAAATAGGTATAGCTCAACTATTTAATACAGAAAATATTACTATTAAAACACCGCTCTGTTTATCTAACTGATTATTCTTCTGTTGTCTGTCCTTAAAGCTGTTCGTGAAGCCGTTAGATTGAAAAGCTTGCCTCGGGGCTTTTCTGGCTTGTGAGCAAGCCAACATTTTCTTCTTACAAATATTTGTTGATCTATCTATTGACTGGCGTCAGTGCAACCTGACTGCTCCTGTTTTAGTGTACTATTGCCAACAATTAAAAACATCCTTAAGATATTAAACGTGTGAAAACGGTTCGAAAACACAAGAACAAGCCTCAAATGGTATCCTTGATCCTTGCATCTTGAAACACATTCGGTTTTTTAAAAGATTAAGAGCGCTAATGAAAAATATTGTTTTCATTTATTAATTAAAAGTGTTTTGTGACCTGCGTACTTAGCAAAGTAAGATGAAGCATCTCTTAAAATTAAAAGCAGTTTTGAAAAGAGATCTTGTTAAATTGCGTGAAGTTGCATCAGCCATCACAACACGGTTATACTACGTAAAGACATAAATATATACTTAATTTGAAGACTTGCAACGATAATACAATAATAAAAGTTTAAGAACTATCCTCTTTTAATACGTACCGAATCTATTTGTATCTTTTTCTTCAATGGAAATGAAAACATTAAGAAATGAACAGTCTTTAATTTGCAAGCAGAGACTATAATTCCAGCACTGACTTGATTTGAATTGTTACGGGAAAAAAAATAAGGTGACTCCAAACCCTTACGAGTTTTCGAACAAAATGCTCAACATATATTTTTTAAAGATTTTTCTAATGAAAACGTTTCTTAAGACGTTTTTAAGCTGTTTGAATGGAAAATACAAACATTATTTTTAATTTCACATGCTTTTCTTGTTTAACCTCCCCCTCCCTCCCCTACTAAGGTATTTCGTGTTGTGAACAAATTCTGTGGTTCGCGCCAGAAAGATAAATTAAAACCAAATAGACTCTAATCTCTTCAACAATAAAAAACCATTAGCTATTTCGATTTAATAGAGAAGTGTGGGCACTCAATTGGAAGATAACGTGTCGAGAAGACAGGAAAAGAAGCGAAAAAAAGCGAGTAGTAGTTATAGGAGTGATTTCCTCTGAACCAAATATTGCTGCATGGCGCCAGTTGTTTTATTAAGCGAACGCCTCCTTTCATGGCCATAAATTCGAAATGACTTGCGCCAATAGACTGTTTTAGCAAGGTATTTATTTGCGGTCTCGGTGTTAACTAAGGCATGATAAATACTATATTCAAGCTCAACGGATGCATGCATCGAATCTGCTTTGTTTGGGACTCGAAGTTGAGGTAATGAGTTAAAATTAACCACAAAAATGACTCGGTAAATGTTCAGTTTCAAAATGAAATTTGGCGGTTACGTGATCTGTTTTTTTTATTTTGGTTTCTCTCGAATGGTAATCTTAAAGGCGGCGGATAAAAAAAAATTTAAAAAGCAGGTCAAATTAGAGTCAATATTTGCTAGAAGCAAGAAATTGTTGAAAAGAATAAACTGACAATTCTCATACAAGCTTGTTTGCAATCTCTTGTGATTAGTTTGACATGAGTGCTAATCCAACGAAATAGTTTATTTGGTATTCTGCAAGATTTTATCTTCAATTCATTTACTCTCTGTTGCGATACGCCGCACATGTTACATTAATATTCAACAAAGTAGAGTTATGCGAAGCTTCTAAGTGCATGATTTGAGTCTGAATAATGCCCATACCGACGTGAATTCCAATATTTAAATTCAGAGGGCGGAAGCTGCCGTCACTCGGAGGTCAATATATAAGACTGTGCTGTTCTCAAGACGGTGTTATTCAGTTTGTGAAGCGCATGTGTGCGGCCAAATTATCGTCGTTCACAGAAATTCTAAAACTTTCCGCGTAAACTGGATTTACCTCAAGTTTGACAACAGCGCCATGAAAGTCCTAAGACTTCTTCTATCATTTGTAGTTTTTCATCAATATTACTGCGAAGCCAAAAGGGCTTCCAAACTTGATTATAAATCGAAGCAATCCCAAGCAGACTTGTTAAGAGTCTTTGGGATTGAAAAAAAGCCAAAGTTTTCACGCGGCCGTTCGCGGGTACCAAAGTATGTAATGGACCTGTATCGGCAGAAAGCTTATCTCGACGGTTACACTAAAGACGGTTTCTCGACTCCCGGTACAACGGTTCGAACGTTCTTTAGAGGTGAGCTGCTTTAAATTATTGCATGTCATTTGTTTCAGACAAATAAAATAAAAGGTGAAATCTAACTTTGATTATGCAAGTTCGCTCAAGCGAGTACACTTCCAACTGCGTCCATTAAATTATTTTTTCTCTCGCCGTTTCCCTGCAGAAAATGTCAAGCGATTTACCACGAGATACCGGTTGTTAACATTTAAGCTTTCATCGATACCCTCGTCGGAAAAGCTTGTGACCGCAGAGGTTAGGATTTTCGCTCGCCGGTCGCAACCGTCTGTCCAAACAACCAAACGAAGGCCTCCTGGAGTCTTCAAAATTAGTTTGTATCAACTGGGCCGACGTTGGAAAAAAGACGGCAAGTGGAAGCGAAAATCAGTCGTGGCTGCTCTGAAAGTTACAAAAGCCAGACGCTATGGTGAGTGGATAAGCTTTAACGTGACAGAGACACTGATATTCTGGCAAAAGTATCCGAGGAAAAACCATGGGTTTTGGATTGATGTAAAGGCCCATAATGCAAAAGCCTCTGATTTCCGTATTGCCACAGGAGGCCGAAAAGAACCTATTCTAGTAACTTTTGGAGTGGATCGCAGTAAGCTGAAGCAGATAAGACAAGTTATGAATAATTCTGTGAAAGACAAGCCAATCAATTATCCCAAAAAGAACGTAAAAATAGCACGCGCAAAAACGCAAAAGCGGACGAGAAACAAGCGGTCTTACTCCAACAGCTGCCAAAGACACAAACTGTTTGTAGAGTTTCGTGATCTGAAATGGGAGAACTTTATTATTGCTCCTAAAGGATTCAGTGCATATTACTGCAAAGGCAAATGCCCAGAAGTTATAGATCAGTCTCTCAACCCCACCAATCACGCCATCATACAAAGTTTGGTTCATCATCGACACGACAGGAATATTCCAACTGCCTGTTGCGTCCCTACAAAACTGAACTCCATAAGTCTTCTGTATTTTGAAAGAGACGGAAGCATTGTATTGAAAGAGTATGCAGAAATGGTCGCATCAACTTGTGGTTGTCGGTAACCGGCTACTAATAAACCACTCTAAACGGTGAAACATAGTCATAGGAACACACAGAGTAAATTAGCATGATTAAATTATTTTTTGAGCCAAAGGCAGTTAGGCAAATTAAAAGTCAAAAGACTTATTTATACTCTTGTTTACGAGGACAAAAAAGTTTTGATAATAAATAATTTGTAAGAAGAACAATGATTTGGGACTCCAAAAAGCGAAAACCAAAAAAGTTTCCAAGTCCATTTTGTACTTTTGAGTAAAAAAGGATTAACAGTTATTTATGAGCACAACAAATTGTCACATCAAGCGTGTTTCCGAAAGGTATTTCGCAAAAAAATTAATTAGACTTGTAGGTGCTTTGTTGCGGAACAGTTGGATTTAAGAAATTTCAGTTTCGTTCTACGTACTACAAATTAACTTTGCAACCCGGGAAATGAAGACCGAATTTAATTGCTACCATTCGAAAAGTTCCGCTTAAATCTCTTCCTTTGAGTCGAAAGCCAATTTTTCTGTTGTACAAAGACTGCAGTGACAGAAAGAGATTGTATATATCCTTGCAAGCAATTACAGGATCAGATTATAGAAATGTCATCTAAACTATATTGTCCTTGCTCTTTTTATCGAGTTTGTGAATAACAAAAGCTCCCCGCGAGTCACTGCGGCTGTCAAATTTTAACATCTGATCCTTGTTGACAGAGCTTATTGAATTTGCATACAATCTAGACTGGGCAATCCCTTCATATACATCTTTCTGCTTCGCTACCTAGAAGTTTTTTTGTCATTCAAGCTTTTATTGTTTTGTACTTTTAAACATTTCATGCACGGTTCTAAATATTCAGTTATCTCAATTATGTTACGTGGGCTGCAGGCTTGCAAATTGCTTAGTCCAGCAGACCGATTGAAAATTATCGAGTATTTCATTATTTCTTCTTAAAATTACGGTTAAGGAGCAAGCAGGTTGGAGCCTTCTAAGATTTAAATGAGCGATAGGGCATTAAATTATTGAAATGAGCGTACACTGCCTCGGGTGCTCGCAAAAATAACTTTATTTCAAGTGCTTAAGTCAATAAATTAGAGTCGTTGGCCAAAGATTTTATGAAACCGCCCCACATGAACAAGCACACGTTGCATTTAAGATTCGGTCTGAAGTCAGATCTCAAAACAAGCGATAATCAAATTCTTAGCAAATAATACATTGTTGTAGTATACAATTTCAGCTAGACGATCACTTGGTCTATTGAAAAACAAACATCAATCGACTTTAGACACTTGGTTGTGTAAACATTGTCACTTCTGAATGACAATACTATCAAGGCGAAAATTTGATGTTAGAAAAAGTCCCTCTAACATTTAAGAATTTCAACGGCAAAAAATACAGAAATTCGTTTTTAAGCGCGCTTTAACGCCCTCTAAAATATACCTTATTTAAAAAATCAACGGTTTGTTTTTCCGGTCTAATTGTAGACAGAAATATAATCCCTGCTTACATGTATACGGAAAAAAAAACAATGCGCATTTAGGCTTGTTCTCACACTAGGATAATTTTACATACCCGCGAGTTCATGTGTGATTAAATCAAGGACAGACATACGTATATCAAAGACTGATAGGATTTGAAAAAAAAAACTGTCGTGCTTCGAGATCAACTTTAGCCTGAAAAATAAACTTTAAGTCTTCTGACAAGTTAATAAAAGTTTAAACTGAATACAAGATTTCTGAAGTACAAACTCCATTCACTGGTTTGGACTTTGGTAATGGAAGCAACTTACACATGCAGTTACGCACGTGTGAATCTCTTTAAGTTTTGGCATAAATTGAAATAAAAAAAAAGTTCAATAGTGGTTATTGTTTTGACGTTTTAGTTAATGGCTTTAAAACGATCGTAAATCCAGTTTTCATTTTTTAAATGACAGTTTCTAGGTATCGATATGGTGAGACCATTTCACCTCCTATTCAAAAAGCGAAGGCGGGAAATGGGCGCGCGCGTGCACATCCGGGACCTACGGTACATATGAAAAATACGATTATCAATCAATGGGATTTTTACTTTTTCCCTATTGGTCCAGAGCCCACCACGTGATCTAAAAATAACTACTTGCAACATAAATATGGGCCCATTCGCACTGGACTGATTTCTGTTTGTTTTACCAAAATAAATTGTCAATTTCAGGGTAGGACAAGTGCAAATGATATTTTTGTGTCGGTACAAAACTTGTCGCGCTCAACCAAACGTCAAAGGCGCCGCTGTCCTGCTCCAAAGGCCTCCAAACGCGGTACAAACGTCAAAAGTGACAGAGAATTGGCAATTTCAAGTTGTTTAAAAAAAATTAAAAAGAGAAATTAAGCTTTCGCGCCAAAGCGATTGAGGTTTGTTAATTAGTCGATTGTACAGTATAGTACAGTGCGAATGCAATTTCCAAATAAAAAAATTTGTCGTGATATTTGGCCGGGCCAAACAAACTTTGTCACTTTGTCAACGTAGTGCGAATGTGCCCTAAATAAACGTTTCCACTTGTCCAACTTAATTATTGCCCTTTCCGTCAGTTACGCAGTAATTGCCTTCCGTAAGTTGTCGAGTTTTGAAAATTTTGTTCTCACCTTTAATTAACTTTGATTTCAATTTAGTTCTTTGAGTTCAACTGTTCTTCAACTGAGTCAGGCAAGACGTGTTTTCGAAAATATCCCCAGATTTCGCCAATAATTTGGAATGTACTTCTCGCCAGTCTGTCATCACTTCAAACAGTAATTATATGTGTGAAAAATGTATGTCACGAAGGCAAACCGAGACAATAAAAATGGACAAAATTAACAACTAATGTTTTCAAATAAGTACAAGGCTTTCACATGCACATGCACATGCACAGAACTTTTGCGCGGCTGCTAAGCTAATGATGACATCATAGCATAGTACGTGTGACCTGATAAAAACTAAAAAAAAAATGAAGAACTCGATGCATTTTTTGACTCAGCCCTCGCGCAGAGTAATAATACTTTATGTTTAGGAAATGCAACTGTAAATTACTCATTCGATTTTCAGATGAACTTTCCAAAATTAAAAAAAATCGATATTTTTCAGGAGAAGTTTTTAAATTCAAACGTTTTCGGGGAGCATTTCTTTTCGTGAACAAGAATTAGTATGAGAAACTTTGTTGGAAGGCTTAGAAGAACTGGTGCTTTACTACGATCCTACAGGATATCTCTGATAACTATCGTTTTTGAAACTCCTCTAAAAGAAGACGACCGCACTAGGGCCGCTCATCATTTGCACTGAAAAACCCATATTTTCAGTTAAAGATTTTAGAAAAAGACGGAAAACCTCAGACGTATTCTCTTTTTCCATTCCAACCGAAAAAATAAAAAAATTCTGTATTATTTGTAACAACTGACTCGTTCCAAGCTCCACCGAGCGTGTTTTCAGTGGGATGAAGAGTACCATTTGAATTTCCGAGTGAAAACTCCAGTTTTTTCTGCAAATTTTAAGCGGCCTGTACCACTACTCTTCATCCATATCAACCACGTTTTTCGCACAAATGGTAAACGAACTAAAACTGATGTACGTTTATTTGTAGTTAATAGGAAGCTTAAGCAAACCACGACGACGACGACGACGACGACGACAACGACAAGGTCACTGAACAAAAGGTTTTATGAGCGAAACAATAGCTGTACAAGTGCGTTATAAATCTTAGTACATTTCTTTGCCGTCCTCTACAAAACAACAACTTGAAATGATCAAGTTCTACGTCGTCTACAAAACGTAAACGATGACGGCTAATTTTTCGTATTTTCATTAGGAATTGAACGCCGTCGTTGCATATTTAGCTAAGACAAGTTTTTAGAGCCAATGGCGAACCGAGCAAATCTAGACAGTCGCGAATTTCGCTTGTAAAATTTCAATTAATTTTTTACTAGGCGTCGTCCTCGGCATCGTCGTCATCGTTGCTTAAGCTCGCTATTGATTTATACGGTTACACGTTAAGAATGGCAGATAATTTTCTCCACAGATACTGATAATCATGGCAACAATAGCACTGACGATTGAAACCTTTGGGGGATTCGCCGGCCTTTTCTCGTGTATCGAGGCAGCCGCAGCCTGGCTTGGGTTTACAGTTACGAAGGCTTCATTGGAGCAGATTAAATGGAAAGATTACTTCAAAGAGGTAAGTTCGTTTAGCAAACAGTTGCAGGTTTGTTAGTTTTATTGTTATTATAAAGGTCCCATTGGAACAGATGAAGGAGAGAGATTACTTGAAAGAGATAAATTCCTTCGACAATGACTAGCGGGTTGATTAGTGTAATAAATACAAGTCATAAAAAGGTCACACTAAATTGATTAAATGAAAAGATTTCTTCAAAAAGGTAAGTTCGAGTAAAAAGCAGTCCGACAGTCACAGTTTTGTTGAATTTAACCCTATCTTACACGGGCTTTTTGAGGTTGGTTCTACACGGGGGGGGCACAAAGTGCCCGCGGTCTATAACTTTCCACCAATTTATTTGAATTGAACGAAAATTGGCACATGATAAGTTGGTCACAAGGCAAATTATTTGGTATAGTTAAATTGACAGTTTTCGTCATAGTGACGTCATTATGACGTCATTTTTAAGCATATTTGAAAAAATGATTTTTCCAGAAATTTATATTAAATTTAGTGAAAAGAAAATGTTTGCATAGTATATTGTATAATAATAAAGCATTTTTGCTCATTCCCGTCTATCAAATTGTGTCAGAAAAGCCTATATTTACATTTTTCTAAAAATTTTAAAATCAAGATGACGTCATCAATTGTGACGTCACAATGACGTCACTGACTTAGAAGGATACAAATTAATTAAATATGTGTTTCAGGGTGATAAACCAAACGTATTACACGAATAAAACCTAAAACAACGCTTAGAAACTTAAAATTAAAAAAATTGAAAAAAGCTACCGTCAACAAATCCGTTACCATGGTAACAGAGACCAACCTAAACAAAAAATTTTGCTATGAACATAAAGTCTGATAAATTTTAGGAAAAGTCACCAAGTTTGGCCACTATTGCTTTAATAGCGCCGAAGTTATAATCAATTGAAATCAGCGCGGGCACTTTGTGCCCCCCCCCGTGTAAGATAGGGTTAAGCAATGAATACGGCGACGCAGATGACGACGCAAAAGAACAATAGTAAAATCAAATAGCTGCACGTTGGAATGCATATAGCCAAGCACCTGCACGTAATTGTCGCTAGAAACAGAACCTGAAAAGACCGTTTTGGGAGTTCTTGGGACGACGTGGACGGGATGACGATAATGTTCTTAGTATTTGTTTACCTTCGAGGTAGAAAATTTAGTCGTTTTTGGTGTACAAAGCTCAAGGTGGGAAAACTAAGCCCTAATCGGAACTGCAGATACAAGAAAAGATCAAATCAGAAATGTATTTTTTGTAAGCTATCGTTGTTGCCGTTGCCGTCCCGCCGTGGTCCCAATAACAATGAGAATAATTTTGATAACATAATTGGCTCAAGTCAAGTATTGAGTATCCAGAAACCAACCATTTCGAGCAGAGCAGTTTAATTAGTACGCAATCTATATTTTTGCAAAAAAATAACAAAGAAAGAAAGGAAAATAAGTACAGCTGATCCCCGATAATCCGAAGACTCAAGGGAAACAAATACTTGGAATTAGCAGGGTTTCGAATTATCGAGGTCAAGTATAAATACACCAGTTTCACCCTTGTAACGTTTATTTACATTGTTATCACAATATTGATGAACAATTTGTTATCCCTCGTTGTTTTAACACGTTTTTTCGTTTTCATAAATGATTCAAACATTTTTTCGAAATTTCTCAGTGAAAGTCAAACATTGTTCAATCATTTGTTGTCGCTAAACGTTTTTATGTTGTCAGTCGGTTACTTAAACAAAATAGTTTTTAACAATTTCTCAAACTAGAACTGTCAAAAAACAATCCCAGACTGTATTGATTGGATAATAGCGCTGTTAAACTGTGATCTGACACCGTCTGTTGTTTGTCATTCAACTTGGCAATTCAACTTCGAATTATCGGTGTAAAATCAATTCCAAGGGGACAGGAAATACTTCGAATTAGCGGGTACTTCGAGTTATCCAAGTTCGAATTACCCGATATAAAATGACTCAAACCAGTGGGGTAAAACCAAGGGGAATGAGTTTTATTTCGAATTAGCGGGGACTTCGAATTATCCGAGTTCGAATTGACGGGGTTCAACTGTCTTCTTAATTCTTACTTTCCTTTCTTTCTTTTACGTTTTGCGCAAATTAAGTGTACCAGTATTCAAATATGCTTTTTCACTGCTTCGATTCATCAATCTAATTAAGTTATGATCTCATTTAACAATTTCCCTCTGCCTGATTCGTTAGGTTTTAGCCACGGAGACGATTATTATTGGATCGATCCCAATGGCGGCTCAAGTGACGACTCGTTCCAGGCTTATTGCGATATGACAACACAGGGCGGGGGCTGGACCTTAGTGTCCACCAAAGTCAGTACTGCATTCAATTCTATAAAGTCTGGATTTTCGGCCCAGGCCGCTCGAGAGACCAATATTGATATGGCTAGTCAGATACACCCAAGTATGGCAGGTTGGACCGAAGCTATGTTCCGCTTCAGTGATTCGGGAAACATCCGGGTTATCTACAAACGCAGATGTTCAGGTGGAACTGGGGCAGATTTTGAGAGGTATCTAATGGGGAGCAAGTTTGACCATATCAGGAATGTGAAAGGGTTTTACAAGTACAGCCCAGCTACGGGTAACACGAGGAATCCCCCTTCAGATTGTCATACCATAACCAGACTGCATTACTACAAGATTAATATGATCTCAGAAGATCATGGCGGAACCGACAGATGGCTGGATATGTGGAATGGAAAAGAAAGCAGCAACAACTACCATTATCATGACAATGCCGCTGCACTGGGTACTAAGTGTATTGCAGGCTATTGCTATCTCACCAAACCCATATGGTTTATGGTGCGTTGACACTGAGTGAAGATAACATTTCTCCGCCGCTACATTGCTTTAAAACTAAGTTTCAATTTAGTTTCACGAGATAAACATTTCGGAATAACTTTAAGCTTACGATTTCTAAATGTTTCAAAGAAAATTATTTTAACGTAAACGAAATATGAACGAACTGCAATGGTTTCAATCTTGAGTTAACATTAGATGTTGTGCCAATATGGAGCAATAATAAAAATCCGTAAGAGGAACTACATTTTTTTGTTGTTTTCACTCCACCACTGCATTTTCAAAAGTGAAGGGAAAGAGAGCGAGCAAGCGAGAGAGAGAGAGACAGAGTGAGAAAGAGTGTGTGTGTGTCAGAATTTTTGCAATCCTAAAAGTTGCCAGCGAGTAGCCAACCGATGACTTTTATAATAACGGTCCTGCAATATGTTATCCAACGAAATAAAATATCCAAATATATTTATAAATATTCAAAGAAACATTGATAAAAGATCAAAATTTTATGATATTGAGCATTTTGATAAGACAATTTATTCTGGGGTAGCACATCACAACATAAGCCAAATTTCCAGACTACAAAATTCCCCTCTTCTGCTCCCCCCTTCTTCTCTCCCCTTCTGCTCCTTCCTTCTCCTCTCTTCTTCTAATCCTCCCTTCACTTCTCTTCTTCTGCCTCTCGCTTCCAGTTTTCCCTTCTGCTCCAGTCTTTTAGCCCCCTGTGGTAAGCTCCGTGCAGTGGATAGACCGAATGCCGAAAGTCTTAAGCTTAAGTGCGATTCCAGTTCAAATTCACTGTTTTTGTTTGGCACGAACTGAACTTCAAATGATGTCAATATTCTTGGAAATTTTCATATTATCTAGGTGTGAGGTCCGGATAGTGAAATTACAGGCTGTAAGGGTTTTTCATTTTTATGGCCCAAACGCGAAGTTCACCCAATCTCACTTCTGCCAATCAGTAATCATTTTAGAAATGCTGTTGTGGTACACACCGAAAGAAAACCAAAGTTAGAAACTAATGTTAAAAGACAGCCTTGAAGATTGCTTCGTATTACAATTAAGATAAGCGAAGAGATTTGACGTTTCGACGTCAATGAATCTATTAGATGAGTTTGAATAATAATAATAACAACAATACTGATAATAATTATAAAATAGTGTCTTGAGGGAATTCAATTGATTACGTATAGAGTTTAACTGCTTGTTTTTAGTTAATGGATTGTTTATCGCACAAAGACCTTGGCACGTACAGAGTCTGATTGCTTAATGAGCATTTGGCACCAAAACTTTCCTTTCACTTATTTTTTTGTGTTAATGTTAGTTTCGTCAATTAAGTTTATAATATTTTCCTATGTCTCAGAAGTCGGCAGTATCAAACCATCAAAATCATTAAATATTCGAGATTCGCCCAACCGTTGCAGACTCATTAATATACGAAACCTCGCCGACAACTTTTGAAAGGAAAACAATAGAGGATTGATGTATTTATTGTTTGTTTACAACTGTGTTTTTACTTCTTGCTTGGTTTTTCTAGGCCCAGGCCAAACATCGAACTTCACATGTTATGAACTTAATGCAAATGAGGTCGAACAATAGAATTTGCTCATTAGCATATTATGTTCGACATATGTGAAGTTCGACGTTTGGGCCGGGTCTAATTCACTAAACTTTTCTTAAAAAATTGTTTATGATTTTGTGGTTTTCGAATTGAGAAATGTCAGCACCGCTCAGCTTCGCTCGTTTTATAATATCAGTAACACAATAAAAATAGAAACACTACACGTGATGGTGCAACTATTAAACAAAAAATATTTGAACAAGTTTGGGCCAGTCGTTCAAAAACAAAAGAATGACTCAGAATTTTAGTCACGAGTAAGAATACAAAGGAAATAGTTTATCCCCCCTAAAATAATTTATGCCTGTTTCCCCCTTGTTCACAAATAATACGGGTAATTCACTCCCTAAGATACTACTGCGGCCCAAATCTCTTTTCCAATATTCTCAAGTCCTTTTTCGCTTTTTCGATTTACTTTTTGAGTTCGCTATTACTTCCTTTGAGTAATTTCACTTGGTTGGACATTTTCACTTTATGAATGACAAAGCTTCAAATTCATGTCCGTCTGTCACGCACACATGGGAAACTTTTCTTTTTTAAACCATGAATTTGTTGTTTGTTTATTTGGGGGTTTTTTTCACATCTTTTATGTTTTCTTTTTATACCCTTTACAATGACGTTTTTCACTGTCTTTTTCTCCGTATAATCCATACCACCTGCTTAGACTAGCTAGGCTATTTGCAGGCGGTACGTAGTTATTATAAATATCGATAAACGATAATAAAGTTCAGTTGAGTTGTTGAGTTAAAGTTCTAATGAAAAAACGGAGTGCACACTAAATTATTAACCTGAGCCCGTCAGCATCTTTTTTCATCCAGAGCCAAGCCGCGGCGCGCATATTGCAAGACGCGCGAGACTGAAACCATGAGTTGGTCATGAATAAAACAATGATTAAACCTTACCTCGAAAAACGTTCACACTGAAAGGCGCTAAAAGGCTAGAGCAGAATGGAAGAGTAGAAGAGAGGGGCAGAAAAAAGAGGAGAACTGAAGAGTAGAAGAAGAGAGGAGAAGGGAGGAGAGAGAACAAGTAAAAAGGAAACGAAGAAAGGAGCAGAATGAGAGAGAAGAAGGGAGGAGCAGAAGAAGAGTAGAAGGAAGGAGTAGAAGAGGAGTGAAAGGAAGGAGCAGAAGGTAGATAAAAAGGAACCAGCAGAAGGAGATAGAAAGGAAAAGCAGAAAAAGAGAGGCTAACGGTGGATCAGAAGTTTGGAGCAGAAAGGAAGATGAGAAGGAAGGAACAGAAGGAGAGTGGAAATGGGAAGAGATGAAGGAGAGAGAAGGTTGGATTAGAAGGGTGGAGCAGAAGTGGAAATTTTTTTAGTCTCCTAAATGGAAATTTGGCTTATGTTGTGATGTGCTACCCCAAAACAAATTGTCTTGGCAAAATGCTCAATATCATAAAATTTTTTGATCTTTTATCAATGTTTCTCTGAATATTTGTAAATACATTTGGATATTTTATTTTGTTGGATAATATATTGCAGGACCGTTATTGTAAAAGTCATCGGTTGGGTACTCACGGGCAAAAATACTGACACACAGACACTCTTTTTCTCTCTGTCTCTCTCTCTCTATCTCTGTCTGTCTGTCTCTCACTCTTTCTTTCTTTCTCTGTCTCCTTTCACTTTTGAAAATGTGGTGGTGGAGTTAAAACAACAAAAATTCATGTACTTCCTCTGTATTTTACGGCTTTTTATTAGTGCTCCATATTAGCATAACATCTAATGTTAACTCAAGATTAAAACCATGGCAATTCGTTTATATTTCTTTTACGTTAAAAGTTATTCCGTAAGTTTTACCTTGTGAAACTAAATTGAAACTTAGTCTTAAAGCAATATAGCGGCTTAGAAATGTTATCTTTATTCAGTGTCAACGCACCATAAACCATATGGGTTTGGTGAGATAGCAATAGCCTGCGATACACTTAGTGCCCAGTGCAGCGGCATTGTCATGGTAATGGTAGTTGTTATTGCCGTCTTTTGAATTCCACATATCCAGCCATCTATCGGTTCCACCATGCGCCTCTGAGATCATATTAATCGTGTAGTAATGGAGACTGGTTATGGTATAACAATCTGAACGGGGATTCCTCGTGTTACCCGTAGCTGGGCTATACTTGTAAAACCCTTTCACATTTGTGGCTTTGGCAAACTTGCTCCCCATTAGATACCTCTCAAAATCTGCCCCAGTTCCACCTGAACATCTCCGTTTGTAGATAACCCGGATGTTTCCCGAATCACTGAAGCGGAACATAGCTTCGGTCCAACCCGCCATACTTGGGTGTATCTGACTAGCCATATCAATATTGGTCTCTCGAGCGGCCTGGGCCGAAAATCCAGACTTTAT
>JAOCPT020645138.1:0-17349 GCA_026546935.2 Palythoa grandiflora
TTGATAATCCTAAAGCCTTAGCACTCCAACAGGACTTAGGGTGAGTGTTAACATGTATAGTTTATGTCTGCTCAGATATCGATTTTCAATTACTACTTTGGTTTTGTACGCTGGTGGATGAGAATCCGCGAACAAGCCCCCGATACATGCCTTTATGGTTGGTATACGTTATTCCCTCCGGGAATTTTATTGCAGACATAATTTTATTCAGGATTTAATGGGTATCCTGCTGATACACAGTAACTATTTGGCTATTTATTTTGAGCAACATTTATAGTTTATATCTGTACAGATATTAATTAGTATTCGTAATTAGACTCTAGAAAGGTTACTTTGCAGGAATTCGTATATATGATAAAAGGTATTTTAAAGTGAATAAAAAGAATGGTAATTTTGCAAAAAGTGAGTATCGTTGCAATTTTACTAGACTTAGTTTCCTCCCAACAATTGCTGTTTTTTATAATTACGAAAAGAGGAGACTTATCCTTAGTCTCTTTTACATTCAAGGCAGATCGATGCCGTGAATAAATGAATATCAGTGAAAGACGCCATATTAGTGAAATGAAATGGTATCACATCACAATTAAATGATCTAATAAAAAAGCCCTATATATATAAAACAGTCTAAAATCACTCCGATTGCTTGTCACTAATTTTGTGGCGCTCGGTTCCCAGTTTTTTTTTCGGTTGATGAAACTCGCAGCTGATTTGATTTTCGAAAGATGATGTTCAAATTTCTTTTGCTGAAATAAAACAACATCAACTTGAGTAAAAATGAGACCTTAGCTTTGTTTAAGACTTTTTTTGAGTTCGATAATCAAGGCAACCTACAACTTGTCTTGCAACATTACTGAGAAACAGGTTGTAAAGCGATGCTGCGTTTTACCACCCTCGTACAAACAGCAAAATTAAGCTGTCACAGTTGAATGGATTCTGACTTCTGATTGGATAGTACGGCCAGTCAAAAACGTCAGAAATGTGGCTTGAGTGTGCTGATGTCATCTTGCTGCGAAACAGGTTGATCTGTCGTAGTTATTGCCAACGAGCCAGTCGAGCGAAGACGCGAGGCTAGCGAGGCGACAGCATTATAGAGCCGTGCGAGGTATTGATTTAGCCGGAAAAAATCTCGAGTGATTCGGAGAGATGTAAGTAATGTAAGATTTTATGACGTAATGCCAAAGAGGCCTGTTGTCTTCCAATGGTCCGGCTTCCGTTTTGGTGATAATTGATGCAACTCAGCTTGCACTGACAAATCTCGGCATCATTTGACACTACACTTTTCAAAATCGTCTTGTTTAATTAGTATTATATTTTTCGTCATGAACAACATTATTCGTCCTCGAATAAACGCCGCACCCTGGAACAGACAACAAGTGAAACATCGAGTTTATGAAGTTCACTTTTTACAAGAGCGGAGCGGAGTTGTTTAAAACTGTAAGTTTAAAGTTTAAAAGGCACAGACGAAAATCCGCAACATCTAATTTATCTGATTTCTTACGGTTAGCCGTTTACAAGCGCAATAGGTTGTAGTAAACCCAGACTGTATCATTTTTTCTACCTCTCTAATTCTTCAGGATTTTAAATAAACGCCGCCCTCGAATAAACGCCGCACCCAAATCATGAAAAATTAAATAAACGCCGCGGTGTTTATTCGAGGAAATACGGTAGTTAATATTTTCATTTAATTGTTCTAGTGTTACTGTATTGTTCGCATCTACGCTAAATTGTATTAATTTTATGAAATGTTAAGAACTTCATGCCGTTGTTATTCACCCGTTTTTGTATTATGTCAGAAATTTAGTACTCTTAATATCTAAGCTTTAAAAAGGGACTTAACATTTTAACTTTTAAACACTGCTGTAAAAATGCTTTAACAGGTTGATGGCGTGGAGCGAGTGCGGCATATTTCCTAAAATTTTGTCGTCTAACATGGACGGTAGTGAAAAGGCATTTGTTATAAATACCGGCTTCAGCTGTGCACTCGACCTGATCTTCGACCGCATTTTGAAGAAAATATACTGGAGGAACGCCTGGATTAACACGGTTGAGATGTCAAATCTTGATGGAAGTGGACGTGAAACTGTCTTACGAAAGGATGTTTCAGCCTTTACGATGACAATCAGATTTCTCTACTGGAGTGAGGGTAGAAGTGGCACACTTTATCGAAGGAGTCGGACAGGAAACAACAGAGTGGAAATAGTTTCTACGAATCTAAAAGCTCCTTTTATAATTAAAGCATATACAAAAGAAATTATTTCAGATGGTAAGTTTTATTTGAGTTAAATAGCTAATTCCTTTGACGGGCCTAAATGGCTCATTAACGCCGTTGCTTATCTCCGGTTTCTGTAGTGTTAAGCAGATGAGAGTCATTGACTCCCCCTGGACGGGAGACTAATCTATCACAGGTTCGCCCCCAGCAGACGCAGGAGCCTGAGTCAACTTTTGCGGAAAAGAAGGTCACAATATTGTTCAACACTCGGCTGAGCTGTTTGAACGTGGGGCCTTGTGGTTGGAAGACAGAGAACTTAACAATTCTCTAACGTCGCCGCCGTGCAGTTAAAGTTTAAAAGCTGAGGATCGAATTTTATTATGTTTTTTTCTCCTTTCTCCTTTTTTACCTTTTCCTTTTTTTCTAATTTGTTTTTATTTTTGTTTTGGATCCTGTATCTTTTTTTCCACGTTCTCCTTTATTTTAATGGTGTTTTATTTTCTTATATGTTAATCAACATTTTCAAATTACTGTTACTTTACAGTGGTTCTGAATCTCCAGATTTCGTAAGAACAAATTAAATCAATTTAAGCTGCGTGCATTAGTTGTCTTTATAATAAAAGATACACTGTAGCTTGAGAATGTTGTACAAAAATGAGAATACCTAATATACATTAATAAAAGTTTACCTCTCAACACATTGTTAAATATATAATTTCTATTACACGACACGCTTAATACATACAAGTTCCCTGCTGCAGTTATACTACAAACTGCTAATACTAACCTTTTCGCCGATTTTAATACCAGATCTTTTCTACAGGCCTTTATCAAAGAAGCAACAAATCAAATACAAGTTTATGTTCCAATAACAATGGAGACTGCGATCACTTATGCCTATCTGCACCTAATTGGATAAAATGCGCATGCTCAAGCGGATATAGTTTACAAAAGGACAACAAATCTTGTGAAATCTGTAAGTTACTTTTGAGTTAGAATTTTTGATTCAAAATGACTGGAACTCAAAACCATGAATGTCGAAAATTATTTAGAAGGTCGAAAACGTAATTTTATAATTTACAATCTTCTAAATCATACGAAGTTAGAGAAAACATTCCTTTTGATTCTTTTTTCTTGAAAATAACTCTTTTTCCTAAACGTTATTAAATGAATTTCTTCAGTATCTGTTTGCCTTTCACGATTTTAACTATTTGATAGCTTATCTGCCCAATTTTAAAATGACTTCGTTTTTTATCCAGCTCGATCCGAGGGCTTTCTCCTGATAGCAGACACCGCAAGTCCTCTTACAAGATTGCCGCTGACCGGAGACAAATTCACCTGTTCTGAGAAACTGCTTGACAACAAGGGCGCACGTGCAATTACCTATGATCCACGGACAAAATATATATACTGGTCAAGTGCAAATTTTATCCTTCGAGCGAAAAATGATAACAAAACAGAGCAGTCATTCAGTCCAACTGAAAGAATTGCTGCATTTCAAAATAGTATGCCAAACTGGCTGGCTATTGATTGGATATCTGGAAACTTATTTTGGACCTACCTAAACAGAAAAAACATCATTAGTGTTTCTCGAGCGGATGGAACGTCCAAGAAGGCACTGATAACGGATGCAACCAACATTGAACACATTGCTATTAATCCTATCAAAGGGTGAGTAGGGTTAGAAAAGAATTTAACTCCAAAATTACTAAGTTCATGCAGCACTTGCGTGCTAATGCCAACTTGCAGCCACTATCATTGGACACTAAGGCAACGTGTACCGACTACATGAGTAATTTATGATTTTATCCTACTCGGCCACATCCCACAAGCGTTACACCTACACTTTGCTTTACTTTAAAACTGTCTTGGGAAACTGAACCTGTTTATTAGCTGTGATGTGCTGATGAGGCTCAATTGACCAAAACAGCTGTCCATAGCTGCTGGAGGCCCGTTTAAATGGATCAAACATGTCGATCAAACATCCAGCATTGTTGGACGCAACATTTTTGACCCGTTTGAACAGCACAATCAAACATGTTGGGCGGTGTTGAAGAATATTGGATAAAGTTTGACTTTGCTCAAGTTTTTCGTCTGACATCATCCAACATTCTTCCTTGTACCGAGACCCAACATTTGATCACATCGTTTGATCATTCCAGCATTTGACACTAATGAAACATCGCCCAACCTCACCCAACCATGTTGGATAATGTTTGACTGGAATGTTTGATCCGTTTGAACATGCCTTAACACTCAGGATCACTTTATTTAAGGGTAGCTATAAGGGGTAATGCCCGCTACCCATGCCGCCTTAGCGCCCATGATTAGTAGCTGTAAGGTACTATTGGAACGTCTATACTATAAACTTGTGAGTTTAATCTTTCTCAGTCACATCCTACAAGCTTTACTTCAAACTTACCAATTGCGTAGTGATTGTTTTAATAAAAAGTCTACCAGGCCATGAATGACACTTTGAGTACAGCGAAAGGCCATCACATTTACGTCAGGATCTTTGAAAAAAAAAAACAAGGTACCTTTTATATTGAATTACTAGTAAAAACAAATTCTGACACAGTATATAAGAAAGCCTGAACTTTTCGCATTTTTTTTGTAATTGTGTTCCCATCACGCACTTTTCCCGTACCCGAAGATGTAATTTGTGAGGAACCTGCCTAAAAGCGTCCTAAAATTTTATTTTCTTTAACCAATTTTTTTTTCTAGGAGACTGTATTGGACTGAGAGCGGATCGGTTCCGAAAATCATGATGTCCAATATGGATGGAGAATCCCGGAGAGCAATAGTTGTGTTAGGTAAAGTGAACATTGCAGATGGCATTCAGTGACAATCTTTATAAATATTACATTAATGGCTAGCACCAAATTATATCTATTTAAATAGGTTCATGATCTGGTCTGCGATTCTTTCAGATAAAATATCCCGTTAATTTCATAGCATGTACAACTTGTGTAGTTTTAAACCAAGTTTTTGATCTTTACCTAGTTTCATAACCATTGGTCCATTGTTCACTGAAAAATTTCATTCATCTTTTTATTTTGTTTCTTCGAGTCTTTAGACATTATTGATGTAAAGGTTTTACTTTAAAGCAACCAGACAGGTAGATAGAGGTAATGCTTTTCGGGGTGCTTTCTGGGCATCCAAATTGCAGATGACACCTGTACCAAATCAGATACCTTTTTTCATTCAACGTAGGTCTAAAGGCGCCGATGGCTGTAGCAGTGGACCACTTTAACGACCGAATTTTTTGGATTGATTCTGGAACCCAAAAAATTGAGCAATCAGACTTCGAAGGGAATAACAGGATTGTTATTTTTCGGCTACCGGATAAAAATCCTCGCTGGGGACTGGTATATTTTAAAAACACTTTGTACTGGACAAACCCACGCAACGAACGTTTAGAAAGCGTTAATATCACCTCGCAACTGAGCAGAACCATGATAATAGGACTTTCTCGTACTTCCTATGGGTTAGCAATGCAATCCAAAAATCCTCTGCAAGGTATTATAAACTACCTCATAATTTTGTGTGTTTATCTGCAACGTGTTTGTTTTTTAATAATGTCGAATGTTAATGTGACACGGCTTGAAAACATAAAATGGCAACCACTAAAGCGACTTAACAGTAAAAATACTGTGTTATAGTTTCATCCGAATTGTTGCTAAAATCAGTATTACTACCTTTACTACTACTACTACTACTACTACTACTACTACTACTACTACTACTACTACTACTACTACTGCTACTACTACTACTACTAACTGCTACCACTACTACTACTAATACCTCTCGTACCACTGCTATTACAAGGATTGTTACTACTACTTCTGCTGCTGCTGCCACTGCTTCTGTTACTGCTACTACATCTTCTTGATTGGCTGATACTACTCTATTATTACTGCTACCACTACTATTAAGGCTACTTCCATTCACGACTATTAGTACTACTACTTTTGTTACTCCTAAGACCACCACCACCACTACTACTAATACCACGACTACTCTTACTACTATTACAACTGCTACTGACTACTACTATCATTACTACTAATACTATTACTGATGTTAATACTGCTATAAATACTAATAGTAACTAATATTTTCACCAAAAAATTTACTTTGAGCAGTAACAATATTGTTAATTTTAACAGACGGACACCAAACGAAAACCTTGACTTTAATGTAACTTTACTGTTACTGTTATTGTTGCTGTATTACTACTATAACCGGCAGTAAAATTTGCTGTAGAAAATTTATTTGCAGGTTTAAAGAACGCCTTTATATTGAATTTCAACTTGGGTCCGAGGCTTAGGGGACTAAAACAAAAGAAATAAATTATTCATTCCTAATGCCTGCTGGGATTTCTGGGAGGAACCGTGACAGGACAAAGTCACAATTGACAAATAAATACAATTATAAAATAGATATGTTTTCTAGGGATGCCTGTATTTTTTTTTAAGTAAAAGAAGTTGTATACGAATACATTTTTCAGGTACCAATCAGTGTGAAACACTCAATGGCGGTTGTAGCAATTTATGTTTCCCTACTGTTTACGGAAGAGAGTGCGCATGCCCAGATGGGATAGAACTTCGATCAGATGACGTAACAACATGCGAAGGAGGTACTGGTACACACGTAATATATAAGTATTGAAGTTACCCTGATATCCATTTCATCCCATACTTGTGTTTCTGAAGTAACTTTACTCAGCAGTGGTAAGATCTCTGTCTTCCTGCCAAGGTCCCGGGTTCAAATTCCACACTCTGCCGAGCGTACATTAATACTTGTGTGTGATCTTCTTTAAGCCAAAGTTAGGTCAACTTTTCATTTTTACGACAATGTTAAAATAGATACGAGCTGTGCTCGTCTGATAACTTACAATGGATTAGTTGCATGTCCAGGGACAGTAATTGACTCTCGTCCAACTAACACTACAGAAACGGTAGATAAATACCGGATTGCTCCAATTGCCCACTTTCGCTCCTAAAAGAATTTACGCTTACTGGGCACAGGGAATGTAAATAATAATATCATTATTTTTGCAATATTGTACTTATTCTATGACGTCTTTTTACCTTGAGAAAAAGAACATGTTACTCAGGGCATTCCAGAAGAATCCTTAAACCTTTCAGCACCAGGCATTTGTAATGTTTTGGGGTTTAAAGAGCTAGTTCTCTTCTTAGCTGAGAACACTCATTAATCTTCAAAGAGAGGACTTCGTTATTTCGTAAGAGCATTAACACATTTGTTCATTACAATAGTTATTATTAATGTAATGATTAACAAATGTTGTAGAAACAGATGCTTCGACCATTGAGCTACCGAGCGAACTACAGGTTATGGGGTGCTATTGAAACACTGATATGAAGCATTTGTTCCCACATATTTCGGATTGGAAATTACTTCGTCGGTTGCCAATTGCGCCCGATGGAAACCTTTTGTCGATGTATTATACTTACGTCAGTCACACAATTCGAGCATTTTATTTATCTTCTGTGTCTATAATATTAAAACAAATGCTGGGAAAATCAGAATCGGTATTTTACTCTAAAGACACGTGAGCTAAGAGCTTTCCATCTGAAGATAAACATTGTTTAAAACGTATCTGTATGGTATTGATAAGGTCACTATCTCGAAGTACATTAGCTATTTCAAAGTTCTTTTACTCCTTGCCTTCAGCAGTTGTTAATTAACCGTCATTGTTCGTCTGCTACCAGTTAATAGATGCCCTGTGCTTCATTCTCCACAACACGGTACAAAGGAAGAATGTAGGAATGTGCCAGGCATAGACTGTTGTTTCTTTTGCGACTACAGCCATCGTATTGTCGGATCTGAAGTCCGAACATGTCTGCAAAACGGCTCTTGGTCTGGAGTGCAGCCACGGTGTGAAAGTAAGCGAATAATACTGTGATAACAGTGTAGGCAGGCCGTACAATTATCTTTACATAAACACAATAATATTAAGAACCGTTCAAACGATAAGAAAGAAAATCCAAATTGGGGTACAATGCCTTTCCCCTTGTAAAATAGATTAAAAGTTGTTGATTATATGGATACTGACGAATTGCTGAAAGGATGACTGCGATGGTGAAAATAATGAGATTTATTAACATCTTCATCATCATCATTATCATTACCATTATGATTATCGTTATCATTATTGTCATTATCAATATCAACAACATTGTTATTATCATTATAATATTATCATCATGATCGTCGCTATAGTCTTCATCATCACCACTCTTATTGCCATTGATAAAATATTGTTGTCAATGGTTGTAGTGAGGGTCAGAATAATGATTTCTATAATTATAATGACGATTGTTTTGATGATGGTAAGGTTTATTTGGAAACAGGTTTCATGTGTCCTGCTATTCTCCCTCCCAAGTACGGTTCAATGGATGGAGCCAGCGGTTGTAATGACGGAAGAGAGCTGCCGTACAACTCATACTGTGTATTCCGCTGTTCGAGACCAGGGTTTGAACGCCAAGGACCAGCGTTTACAAGATGTTTGCTAAATGGAACTTGGTCCGTTGATAGCTCAAGCGTTTTTTGTAAAGGTACAATAACAGTTACATATAGCAGTGGCGGATCTGAGGGTGACGCATTGGAGAATATTCTCTCCCCCTCTCCTTCATTTGATTCAAAGAGTTACTTTTCTTTATTTGGCAGTTGGTAAAATTGTGATCTATGACCGGCATATTTTTGTGTGATAATGTTTTAAGCAAAATGCAGGAATGGCGATTTCACTCTGAGACACTGCTTTCAAAACATTTCTTTGAGAAACATGCTTCCTGACACCACTAAAATTTTGCGCCTTAGATGCTCAAATAGTTTTATTTAACTGGTGTCTATTTAACGAATAGATTCCATATAGTGGCGCATGTCGGCTATCGCCTCGTGTGACACTTTTTTATTCTTGCTACATTTTGAGGTCTTTTGTGATCTATTACTGAACAGACGCACAAAAACATGGAATCTATTTGTTTTATATAATGAAAATCAAAACCTTTGTAATGGTGACGTCAATCGTGCGTCAGTTCTCTGATAGATCATAGGCGAGAACCAATCAAAATGGAAAAATAACTTGAATTATTATATAACACCTGATAGATAGTGAGTACGGTAGCCAATCAGATTACGGTATTCGCGATAGATAGTGACTAGATTATTGCTAATTTGCTATAGATCTCTTTTTTTACCTTTCACAGTGCGCGTACTGTATATTATATGTAACAGGTTCAAAATAATTAAACTTTAACTTTTGTTTTTCAGACACCCTAAGCCCCAAAATAACTTGTCCTCAAGGGATTAAGTTATTTACTGACACAGGGAAATCAACCGCTCTATACAACTGGACAGTTCCTAAAGGGGAAGATAACTCTGGAGATTTCGTGAGGGTACAAGTTAGAAACCCAGAAGTCATGCCTCCTTTTAGGTTTCCATATGGCGTTACGGTTGTGGAGTACATTGCTGAAGATACATCTCAACTTCAAAGCGATTGTTCCTTTACAGTGGAAGTTAAAGGTAAATGTTGAATGTATACCATTACAAATGGATACTATAGTTTGATTTCTCAGAATACCGTATTTCCTCAATTAAACGCCGCGGCGTTTATTAAATTTTTCACGATTTGGGTGCGGCGTTTATTCGAGGGCGGCGTATATTTAAAATGCTGCGTAACTTTACTTTAAAAATAGGAAAAAATGATACAGTTCTTTTTCTGGCTATTTTATGAGCCTAAGTGGCACATTAGAGCCGGTGATTATCTCCGATATCTGTAGTGTTAAGCGGATGAGAGTCATTGACTCCCCCTGGACAGGACACTAATCCATCGCAGGTTAGCCCCCAGCAGTAGCTGGTACTCCTTTTACCGCCCTCAGGAGGATGGAAAGCTGAGTCAACTTCGGCGGAAAAGAAGGTCACACAAATGTTCAACGCTCGGCTGACCCGGGGGTTGAACCTGGGACCTTGTGGTTAAAAGGCAGAGATCTTACCACTGTGCCAACCACGCCGCCGTCACTACCCGCAAAAATGGCGTAACACATGCCTGTGTTTGACAAAGAAAAGTAAACAAATCACGACGCCAAATCCAAGAGAAACTGGCGTTTTCAAGCGCTAGTTCGCCCTTCGTTGGAACGGCAACAAAACTGGGTTCCAATGAAAAGTTTAACTTCTTGAATCAATGACGATTTTTACCGTCCGGTAAAAATTAATCCAGAATTGTTCTAACCATGCTGAAAACAATGTCCATTAACACAACTTACCTTGCTGAATAGTCCCACCAGACACAAAATGGCGTTGCTTCAGTATCGTTATCATAAGCCTGTAAGATAAAATTGAAAATTGCGTTAAATAAATATAGTATCTTAATTCATCCATATTATATGATGGTAGATTGATATAACTGGGAAATGGAGGGGGAAACAAATAAAATGAAGATATAATTTTTGAATCGGTAAGATAATGTTCAAATTTAGAATTTTGGGGAAAGCTTCTTGAGTTCTTGAATCTTAAAAACTGCTTTTTAATTCTTCTAAATACTAATCGAAACTTTTTAAAAAATTCTAAATCCAGAATCGCTATTGGACAATATTAGTAGCGAATGAATTGTACCTTTAAATGGGAAAGTTGAACAGTCACGTCCACTTTAAATGTTGAAGTTAGTCTTGATAACAAACTGCCGATAATCCTGCTGTTCACTCTGAAGGAACTACTTGAACTTGAGTTCAAGCTGTTTAAAAAAATTTTTTTGATTAAATAAATGGGGTTGGCAACCGGGGAAGGAAGATAAAACAAGATACAATATATCGTATTTCCTCGAATAAACGCCGCCCTCAAATAAACGCCGCACCTGAGGGCCAAAATATAAATAAACGCTGCCCTCGAATAAACGCCGCACCCTGGAACATACAACAACATACAACAAACTGAAACATCGAATTTATCTGATTTCTTATGCGTTTACAAGCGCAACAAGTTGTAGTTTAAAACTGTAAAGCATGATCGATACAGCCAGACGAAGAAATGTATCATTTTTTCTACTTTTTAAAGTAAAGTTACGGTTGGTTGTTTAAAAAAATAAACAGCATTTTAAATAAACACTGCCCTAAAATAAATATCATCCTCAAATAAATGCTGCACCCAAATCATGAAAGTATTTATTTGAGGAAATACGGTAAGAGAGAATCCATCACCAGTTTGAGTAACAAGGGGATGAGTTCCACACTTATTTGGGCCTATGTTCAATACACTTTCAAAAAGATATAAATCGGATGTTGCATCAGTGTTTCTATAGAAATAGTTTAATACCGTGAATATAGAAAAAAACTGACATGTCAGACTGTAGTCCTTCGTCTGAAGCGTCAGCTTCACTTTACTCCAATGAAGGACTACAGTCTGAAACGTCAGTTTTCTCCTATATTCACAGTGATAAACTTAAAATAATCAGCAAACTCTACTCTTAAAAGAGATCATTTGTAATAACACCATGAAATATGAAAATTAAATTTTGCAGTTCCCATTAGTTACTTGCAAACTATGGTATAGTGATATTTGGCTCATTGAGTTACTGTTTCGTTTACTTTTTCAATCTTTTCTAGTTTTTCAGGAAGGATTTTTTTTAAATGTGGTCCAGGAAAGTTCTAGAATATTCTTTTACCAATAGTGTATAATCTCTGGTTTATGAATATTGTTTTTGGTTAATATGTGTAAAGTTCATCATGTTTTCACTAACAGTGATTTTGTTCCAGGTACAATGGAATATTTATTGATGTCCCAGTGACACACTATGCCCGAATTGGTCGTGTCATCCATGAGAGTCAGGTTGTGGATTCAGTGAGAGCAGTGGTAGAGAGGTTGAAACAGCAGTCAAGTAAAGAATGTTCATCAGATGACCTCAAGTATTCTGAGCCAGATCTCAAGTGAGGGAACAATTCATGATAAATGTAGATCATTTGTTAATTAACAAATAAAGAAGCCTATTAACCCTTAAAGCCACAAACTTGCCAAATGACATATTGGTAAATTCTCCCAACCAAACCCTATACTTACCATATTAGAATTTTGAGAGAATTTTGCTTTTATTCCACTTGATCAATTCCTTATTTCTCCTTACCAGTAATATTGTTTTGTTTGAGTTATGTAAGGAGAAGTGAGATGTTGATAAAATTGCTTGGGGATGAAAGGGTTAATAAGCTGTGTATTAGACTATGATAAAACATTATATGGACATTTCAGAACATAAGGGAAATATAGCAAACACTTGCCTGTGCCTCGTGTTTTCTACATTTCTTGAGTGTTCTCAAATGCCCCACCGCCTGGTTAGCCTTGTTGGTAAGGCGCCAGTCTGCCATGTGGGAGGCTCGGGTTCGATTCCCGACCGGACCTTCACTCAGGGTCTTAAAACAACTGAGGAGAAGGTGCTGCCTTTGCTCTACCATCTGCAAATGGTTAGACCTTCACGTCTTCTCGGATAAGGACGTTAAACCATAGGCCCTTGGAGACATGTGTATTTGTGTGTGTGTCTCTGTCATGTGATATGTCTCTGTCCACCTCAGAGTGGTAAATTGATCATTGTAGAGTGCCTTTGAGCATATTCATATGGAAAAAGCGCTATATAAATGCATCACTTTTATTTTAGGTGTTTTATCACAGTCTGATACACGGCTTAGGCTTCTTCATTTCAGGGTTCGGACGCCACCTGGAAAACCTGGAAATCCTTGAAATTTGGGATTTTTCTTTCCAGGCCTGGAATTCCTTGAAAAATGGGGGGTTTTCTTGAAAGCAACCTTGAAAAATCCTTGAATTTTGCAGTCCATTTAGTGTAATTTGTGCCGATAGAATTGTTTTAGTCCTAATTTTTGTTCTTTATATAATACCAAAATAACGTTGCTACTCTCAATCATGTGAATCGCATTCCAACTTGCTGTAGTCCCAATTTTAAAATAAAGGACTGGGTGCAAGTGTATTTGCGGCTTCAAGAAACATTTGTGTGCATGTGTCAAAAAATATCTGGAAAAAAGTTGGTATTTTGGTGTTGAAATTGACTTTATCTTAGAGTGTCTCCCATATATCGAGACCTTGAAAAATTTCAGCACACATGGAAATTACCTGGAAAAGTCCTGGAATTTTGCTTTGAGCAAAGGGGAAGAACCCTGTTACTATTATCTTTGACATTTCAGATAATTAAAATGTTTTAATAAGCTTTAATAGTGTTATAGTATGTGTGATTTTCCGTTGCAACAGTGTGAAGTGAGGGCAATCAACTTTTCCTTTTCCAATGGACAAGTGAGATTCAAGTTTCACTTTACCAAAGGAAATTTCATGTGTCCCATATATTGCTCAAGAAATATGTTACTTTCTTAAAATTAAGCACAGAGTACAGGCATGAACATTAGAAATTGCAAACAAACATGCCCTCTCGTTGAAGATATCATACATTTTGTTTTAGTAACAGAACTGACTTAGAAGTTTCTGAACACAAATCACAACAGCTTGTCATAACATGCAATGCTCAAACAAGCAATAATTAACTCTAACGTTGGTGATTTATGTCGTGATGGCCATGTCGTGTGTACATGAACTGTGATAAGTTGTGTCAACAAGCAAGAAGATGTGAAATATTTTACAGGACAACTGAAAATAGAAAATAAACGCATTGTGAATGCTACTTTGAATGACAGAATTTTATAATTTACTGCAATTATGCTCATGCATGATATGATACTCATCTGTAAATTCTGCTCGTCTGTGTGAACAAGTGCTCTTGCAAAGTTACTTGTCAACAAGTTTAACTAACTCGTCTCAGACGACCGAAAGTTGGTTGCCCAGGAAGTATTAAGAATCTTTTTTTAAGATAATTTATACTCTTTGTGCAGGGACCTCTTCCACACACAGCCCATCATTTTTGGCAGATGATCTGGGAGCTAAACTCAACAGCAGTAGTAATGTTAAATAAAGTCATCGAGAAGAACCAGGTATGTTAAAACTGTCATAAATGTGACAATAAAGCAAAATTAAGTAGCTTAATTAATTGCTTCGATCTGTTAGGAGGTTGTAAACTTTTTGCTATGCCCCCAAGAAGTTAGATAAGCTTTATTATCTGTTTAAGTCCTGAAAGCTAAAAAGTTTTCATTCGTCAGTGAAAGGTAATGTTCTGTTGAATAGAAAGTTGTTTGGGATTTAGATCAGTTTACAAACAAACTGGAATTATAATTGAATGATATTTCAAGATATACTGTAAGACATACTAGTTCTGTAAAGAGCTGATTAAAATTATTGCTCAGATGCAAAATTCAAAACAGTACATATAATTTTTTGCTGAATTTGAAGGTTTTTTCAATATCACTTGCAGTTCCTGGGATAGTTTATTATAATTTATATTTAAACTTTTAATCTAATTAATCATAAGTTGTGTTCTCAGGTTTTAAATATGATATACATACAAGCAAGGTTATTGTAAGTTTTCAGAAATTTTCGGAAAATTTCAGAAGTACTTTAAAATTGTTTTTATGTAATTTTTTGAGTTTTGAAATTTTTCTGAAAATCAACATCCAAGAAACCAGTCCAAATACGCGCATATATGGCCTGTGGGCTGAATATGCATTTTGACATACTGCACATGAACCAATCAGAATGCAGGAAATTGCAAATTATATATGAACAGACATAAACTATATATGTCGCCGAAAATAAATAGCAAAACAGTTACTGTTCATCAGCAGGATACCTAAACTGTGTGCAATTCTACAATTGGTTTCGGCTACATTAAATCCTGTACCAATTGAAGAACAATTCAGGTGGAGCCACCCATTATGTGATCTTCAGCGCGTGCTCACGTCAGCTTGATTTTAAACTGTGAAGAATTTAGCGTCTCATAGCCAAGAGACTGAACTTTAACGCAGGAGCATTTTTAGTATTAGTGCTACCATCAATTTTTACAATAAAAAATAATTTTGTATTTACTTTTGAGGTTATAAAAGCATACTTCACTTTTTCATGTATTTCGAAACATTTATAATTAAGTTAAGACTTATTCATTCAGCAGGATTGTCGCTTGTGAATAAAAAAGTATTAGTTGTGCCGTCTTTGTTTGTTTTTGCTGTATTGATTGTTTTAGGAAAAGAATAGATATATAACAAGCAATTTGTGTATGGTCCCTCGTTGTTTTCCCCTGCTTTGCTAATATCGCGTTTGTTTGTCCAGGTTGGGAACTCATCGCAGACAACAATTTTTAATAGAGATTTATTTGAATATTGAATAACAACGCATACAAAAAATAGCAACAAAGGACACAAAAACATTTCGGAAATTTATTATATTTCTATTTTCAACATTTTTAACGGATTAACTTCCCGACGAAATGCTTTTCTGAAACAGTGAATCAACTTCTAGAACAAGAAAATACTATTACAAACATCGAGACGAATTAATATAATAATTAATAATCTGGAATAGAAAACAAACAGCTTCCCTTTTTCTTTCCGGATTTGGCTTCCGTCCACACGGTTTGGCATGAGTCCCATCAATCCGCTAAATGAATCCAATACTCTTTGAATCTGCTCTCCAGATTGGAAATTTCGGAATACGTTACGAATCCGATATTGTGCGAACGCTCGAATCCGGATATTTTTAATCCAATGTTGTAACAAATTAGCATCCAGTCTTCACCGCTTAATTTTTATATGAACGCTTGGCTGATACTAGAATGAATCCGGGTACCAGGAGGACACGTGTAAACGAGAAAAAAGCTTTTGAATCCGCAAAGAAAAATGTGTTGATTCAAAGATATCCGGGCGAACGGGGCCTCAGTTTTTCATATACAATTTTAACCTTGTTATTCTCATAAAGTTGATCCCATTAATTATATCGCATATTCTTTTGGTTAATTCATATAATATGTAGATAAAGAATTAGCCCTTTCGATCTCCTGCCAGCGTGAAAATGGGTGATCTTTATTTACATGATTTGCTTTATTAGCATACGTGCCTCTCTTTCTAACTGAGATACAAATTGAAAAGTATTAAATATTAAGCTTTCCAAAATAAACCTTTTCGAAAAAAAATGAGACCGATTTTTTAAATACTGTTTTTGTGTAGCGTTTTTAAATATTGGAAACTTTACAAAGAATGTAAGAACTCATTAATGTTTTTGCTACCCAGTTGCTCTGCGTTTTTCGGACATCTTCTATGAAGGTACATGTGTAGAACTGACTTTTGATTGCTAACCTCACTTTCTTTGCCTTTCTCAGGTTTTAAACTCAATTCCTTTTTTATTCTGGTTCTTTCTCCATCCGTCTAAAGTCAGTAAAGTTGTATGCTAATGAAACAGAATGTAAACAATGACGTCAGAAAAGATTCGCTTATGCCTCCTCCGAACAAAATACTTAAAAAGAAATGAACATAAATTGAGGTTAACACGATTTTTCGACAAAAATCTTTGAGACATTTTACCAAATTACCACTAACGCACCTGTCGTTCTGAATAAGTTATGACTGATCACCAAGCTTCATAACCACAGATTTTAAACGCATCGCACTGAGCTTTTTATATTGGAAAACCAAATTGACTTAATAGACTCGGATAATTGTGTATTATCAGAATTAAGTGGATCACATAGGAAGCTGGTAATTTTTTTCGGGTAAAATATTGATATCTATATCAACTTGCAAAAACTATATTGACAGACTGAAACAATTGAATAAATTGATTTCACAACAGGCTGAAAATCGGTCAAAATGTTCGAATATGCTAAGAACACACCCCTGGTTGAGGAATGGCTGAGAACTATATTTTGTTACATTAAGGCCCAAAATCATGGAATCGGCAAATAGTCGATAGTGCAGCATTGTTGCAACCAGAGTAAAACACATGGAAATTTTATAAAAACAATTTGCAGAACTCATCATTTTCTCTATTACTCTATCTACTTGTACATCAAATATCGAAGCTCGCCTCTTCTTAGACACACATACAGTGTCGTTGTTCTTAGGGAAGCCTCACATATCGATTTTGCCCACAAGAAACGTCAATTTTAAGTTTGGGGGGGGGGGGGGTTTACATAAGTTACGTTTATAGTTGCAAAGACGTTGGAAAATTAAAAATTTTTTTTAAAA
>JAOCPT020645825.1:0-17343 GCA_026546935.2 Palythoa grandiflora
GTTTTCTTTTAAAATTTCGTATGAAATTTTGTTTTTAAAATCTTCATTACTACCACAGTTTTTAAGATAAAAAAAACCCAAATTTTCAGTACTTACTAATTTTGACCTGCTCTTTCCATTTCTGCCGTTTAAGATTGCAATAATATTAATTTTTAACTGACTCAAACAAGCGTGACAAAGGTCTATTCATCAGGCAATTTGTCAACCTCAATACAAGAGGAGGGTTATGTACCGTTTGTACACCAGCTCGGATATCTTTAGCAAAATTCACGACACAGCTACTTCCTACTTAAACATTTTCGCTCTGCATGTATACGATCAAGTTATTACCTTTGTCTCAGAGATTTTAATCTGATGCTTTATTATGAACCGATGTTTTAATAAGTTGCTATCTACTCTTTTTAGAGAATGATATATGCAGGCGAGCTAGTCAGCTAGTTAGAATGATTTTTACTATTTTATTCCTTTCAACAGTACAGTAGTTGAAATGCATCTACGTCGACGAATTTTGGAAGTTATTTTGATTTATGTGTGGAACAAAACAATTTATTGGGCCGATAAAAGAAATTGATGAAAACTGATTGTAAATCATATCTGGGATATTAATAAACCTTGGTTTAAAGATATTTTTAATTCAAGGTGATATGATATCACCGAGAAATGTGACCGGGTACAATATTAAAAGAATCTGGTATTCTCTTGTACATAATAACGTAAAAGTTGGGACAGAGTGACTTCAGGGAGATTGAAGCAGTAATTTATACCATAGGAATTCTAGGATATAAAAATTTTAACGGGATGAAAGTTGAGCTGAGCTCAAATCAATGTACATAAATTTTCCGCATTTTAAGAACTTGTTGCTTGAAGTTGTAGCTACACCTGTATTTATTGGTCATCTTCGTTTGAATTTCTGTTTTAAAAAGGATTAGCCCATCCAAAATGTTGAGAATTGGATACTGGAACGTAAAATGAAATCACAAAAGTAGGAGCAAAGTAGACTTGAGATAACACTACTCTGTACGTGGCTATCACAACTGAGCTAGTATAACATTGACAATTTCCAAAATTAAGATTGAACAAAATGCAAACAGTCCTCAATATCACATTTAAAATAATTGAATAGGATTTGTCTGCGGTAGTGAATACTTGAATACTAAGTTCTAGTGTCTCTTTTAATCAGTTTTAAAAGGCTAACTCGCGGCTATTCGAATGACACGGAATTCAGTTGACCGCGCTAAATATTAGCTGCATTTTCGCAGATTTTTTGTTCGAGTTCTGTAACAATGTTAGCAAAACGAAATGTATACCCAGAACTACCATTTTAATGGTTGTACAGAAATTTATATTAGTAGTATTTAGACTTTAAGTAGAAATAACGCAAAAATAAACCGTAAATTGGGTCTCCATGACTGACTGTAATATCATTTACTCGTGTTCTCATTCACTGATTTTTCTTGGTGGAATGTATAGAAATTAATAATAATAATATTAATAATAATGATAATGATAATATTATTAATAATAATAATACATGAGCGCGTGGTGATACAAAATTTATTGAGTATTCAAATTGATATCACGAGTGAACAAAGCGAAACGGTGAAGCGACTGTTAACTGCAAAGGCGAGAGTTGTCACGATAGTGCAAGAACTTTACCGATTGACTAAAAAGAGATCTTTACACAAGTAAATTTTTGTATTTTACGTAAAGTGTTTAGGTACAACTCTTCTAAGAGGTAGAAAATCCTTCAAGTCACCGTGTTTAATATAATAAAGAGCAGTGTCATGCAATGACTGCAATCCCAAACGACACAAATTAGGGGAGCGTTCATGTTGGCGCACGAGATATAAGAATGTTGACATATAATGTGAATGTTGAAAGAGCGCGAATATGACTGCCACGACGTCAGGTTATACAATGCAGAGATGAGGTAAAAACAGGTTTCCGTGAGAGCCGTAATACAATACAACGTTACAACGTTCCTTGGGAATTTCATGTCCGTGCGCAGGAAGTTTTATGGGGTTAGGGGAAGGGGTAAGAGCGAGCGAGCGCCGAAAGCCGAGCATTGTATAAGGTCGTCGGGACGGGAATGCACCCTGGGAAATATTTAAATTCAATATGTCTGAACCATGGATTCTAGAATCCATGGTCTGAACACAGGTATCCCAAGTTGGTAGTTAGTCTAACATTAAAATTTCCCCGTACAAAGTCAAAATTTCAAAAACAAAAATATTAGAAATAAAGTTCACTTTTTTTGAGTTCACCTTGTGTTTGTGTCTTGTGTGTATTTTGGGTGCGATTGGAGGTGTTTTAGAGGGAGTTTTTGCGATTGCTGTTCCACCCTCTATGACGAAGTGAAGGCTGGTGAATTTGATTGGAATCCTTCCTCACGCTAGTCACGATAATTCCTGTACAGCAGGACAAATCGAATGGAAAGTGGGCCTACATGTTCATGAATAACAGATCGAAATATCCATTGCCATTTCGAACCCATCGGTTTTATGTGTGTAAGGCGTTTCATTTTCCAATACCTTGTTTTATATTGTTTTTTCTTCAATAAAAACCGCTCAGAGAAATAAAGCTAAATCCATTTACTAGCCAAGTGGCCCATTGGAGCCAATACTTATCTCCGATTTCTGTAGTGTTAAGCGGATGAGAGTCATTGACTCCCCCTAGTCTCCTTCGGAGCCGTTGTTGTTTCGGGCTTCCTTTTGTGTCGGGCTTCCTGTGTCCCTGAGCGGGACACAGACACAGGACGTACGACACAATAGGAAGCCCGACACAACAACGGCTGCAAAGGAGACTATGACTTCCCCTGGATGGGGAACTAAACCATCGCAGGTTAGCCCCCAGCAGAAGCTGGTAATCATTTTACCGACCTCGGGAGGATGGAAAGCTGAGTCAACTTTGGCGGAAAAGAAGGTCACATAAATGTTCAGCAGGAGCATGGAGTTGAACCCGGGATGTGTGGATAGAAGGCAGAGATCTTACCACTGCGCCAACCACGCCTCCGTACTACCAGCAACGGAGTCGATACATACCTTTAGATCCAAGTACCACAAGTCGCGTACAAGTACGAGGACAAGATTTTAAGAGCGTGCGCGCATTCAACAACAAACACGTTGTGGAGAGGTTGAATTTTGCTAGACATCTCGCCCTACCCACAACGAATTTGCTTGTACAAGCGCGCGCGGCGCCCTTAAAATTTTGTACTCGTATTTGTACTCGACTTGTAGTAGTAGGTAAAGAGCTATATTTACCTGTTGCTGTAGCTGTAACAAATACGGCAACAACTATTAATAACAGCTGTAGTGGTAGAGGACAGAAACCGTTTCTCATCATCTTCCTAACCTGCAAAGTGCAGATGAAACATTCATTCAAATTTTCACAAGCCAACTGAATATATATCGTCCGTTTTTACCAGGAGGTAAAGGGTGTTTCAGTTCCATTTACCAAGAGATTCCGGAAATTCAAATTAGGATATAAATCGAACACACGTTTTTCGTTCGTTCCACTGGAAAATCTCTGGAATAAGTGACACTTGTGAAAAGGTAGCCTATTTTCCCGTTGGAAAATTTACGATGGAAATGTGTGTTGCATTTACAAGTTTTCACAATGTTTCACCAGTAATATTTGAAATTTGGAGAGAGGAAAGACAGCCTGAGTACGAACGGAATATTTTGTCAAATGGAACATGTTCTGCATCCGATGGAAATTTCCACCGAAGTTTCCGGAACTTTACTGGTAAATTGAAAACGACCAATGTAAATTGGGATACTAAATTGGACGAAGCTTGGGCATAAATCCCATCTCAAACTGATTACGAAACCGAAATTCATATTTCTAAGCACTCATAGCTAATTAGGCGAAGACTGGTAAAAGCCAGTTAAACTATTATACATGCGTCTCAACGTTTCTTGTCCACGTTGTAAAATTATTTAGTTTGCTTGTCTTTTTGACAAAAAACTTGCTACAAGTTTCCGCATCACTTCATCTGTATCCACTGACCAGCCTCCTTATCATTATCATCATTAATATTATTATAATCATCATTATTATTAATCTCAAAAAACAACAAATTTCCTATCTGGAAAAGATTAATTTAACACGGGCTTTACGCAAACTAATAAGAAAGATTTGCTGTGCGTGAGGTCCCTCAGCAATTGTCTTTGAGGTAATTTCCGCTGAATGAGATATGCTCGGTCTTATCATTGTCGAGAATATCATGGTGCAAAGTCAATAAACGCGAGCTGCAGGTGTATTTAAATGAACTGGGTAATATTGACACAAAATAAATATATAACTATACAGGGGACTGTTGGTAATGTATTAGCAGTTTCTAAGTCACACTTAATAAATAATTCGACCTGTTCGTGAAACTGATTTAGGTTTTTATTGAGTGCAGACAAAATTCATCGTCACGGAGGACTAGATGGAACAAGGTTACTTACCACAATTCGCCAAGAGCAAACGCTGTGATCCAGTAAATTTTCCCGAGGCTCAATGTTCTTAATTTTTTGGCCTGCGACTTCAGCTTCACTCTGTTTCTAATTTGTTCTTACCTTTGTGTACGGAAGAAAAATCAAAATAGAGATAAGTGATCGAAAAAAGAATCATGTTTTATACCACTGAATTTAGAGGCGAACTACTTTCAATTGTTTAATGAACAGTCTTTAGCATAGAGCTCAGATTACAATGAATTTTTTAATGTCTATGCTGTATTGCTTCGTTAAATTAAATTTCTACCTGAAAAACAAGCTCCAAGTTTTCGAGCACAGCCTTTACTTGTTCTTAAATGGCTTTTAATTTCAGCCTTGTTGTTCATATAAAACAGTGTGTAAAGCCGTCAGCAAGGGGTTAGAAAAAATTACTGGTCGCTCTTACTTCACTTCAATTAAATTAAAAGTCCAAGAAAAACTGTAAAAATTAAATTTGTGACAGCATAAATACACATTTTGTCATACAAATGCAATGCATCTAAAAGTTTCATTATATAAATATCAGGTTTACAGTACTTACCAAATACGAGTCTTTACTCGTCATGATCGCTGCAAGCTTCCATTCCTTCTATATATTGGGTCAACGCTTTTCTGTTTTTCAGCAAAGTTTACTAAACCCAAACCACTGATTAGTATAAAGAAACAAAAAAATATAATCTCTTAAAATAAAGAATCATTAAAACGACATGTCTTTCAGTTCAGTCCAAAGATATTAAACAAATGCAGCTGCAAAAACATTTTGGACATCTTCACTTCCAACCAATCCAAGTATAATGACAGATAACATAAATTTACTGGTTGCAATGTTCTCAAACACGAATAGCTGTTTCGCCGTTATCATTTATTAAAAACGTGTTTTTTAATTCTGTAACGGTACACGTATAAATACATAAAATTACCCCTCTTATATTTCATTAATTAGCATTTGAGCGTCAAATTCATTTTCTTTCGATAAACCAGAACATATTTTACGAAAGTCTGGTTAATTTTCCTATATTAGAAATAACTAATTTCGCATATTCAGTTTGCTTTTCAACATAAAACTGTATTAACTTTTGTTGTAAAACTCTAATCAAACATACTTATCGTTTTTGTATAGGATATATTTTCATGATCAAGTCTCTCTGAAAGAACTTGTACAATACAGATAAAGGCGAAAAAAGAATTTTAGATGGCGTCTATATTTTAATTTCTCACGCTGACTTGCAAGAAATTTGACATCAAACTTTCTCTCCGGGTGATGAATTAATTAAGATTTGGAATTCGTTTTAAAACAGAGCATGATAAAAAAAAATAACACTTAATGTTGAGGTTCATATGAGAGTATAACGCACAACAGAAAACAATTTAATGCTTTTTTAAAAACTCCAACAATCCGAGGCACTTCGTGAAGAAAATTTTCACCGACGGTTGTTTTTCAAATTGCTCGCTTTGTTCACCACTGGATAGAAAATTGACGATAATTGTTTTTAAAATGTGGTCCAATAACTATATCATACATTCATATTAAAAAAAAAACTTCTTTTTTTAACAATTAAAATGACCTTGAACGGATATTGCACACTTTGCTCAATTCGTATGTAAAAGTGATATGGCATTTTAAACTGAATAACACTTACCTGCCCTTTTTTAATGAAGAAGGCTAAAATGAATTGATCAATGGTAAAATGTCTTTTCACTTTTTATTGTTTTGTTTGATTGACAACCCAAATACGTCAAAAAGGCCATTTCCATTTATGCGATCTACAAACTTAAAACATTTGATATTTATATAAGTCCGCATATTATGGCAGACAACTTGTATGTTTTCGTAAAATATTTGTGTTTTATTGCTTGATTTCGTGAAAACATTAGTCAAACGTGTGTATGTGTGTGTTTTATTTTATCAGCCAGAGCACAAAATTAACATTTCTTCCAGGCGCTCTTGTACGAATGGTTTTAAATTTTACGTGCACAGATGAAAAAAGGCCTGGTGCAGAGCTGAAAACCATAAATGCAAAACACTTACAAACACCGCTTGTACTCCCAAATCACTCAGCTTTATGGATGAAAATAATTATAAATGCATACATTTCCTTCAAAAAATTTCGGACAATTTATTTTCGGACAACATAATTTCGGACACTTTCTTCTGAATTTTCGACAATATTCGGACACCTTTTGCAGCAAACACAACTTTATTACAAAAATTTTTTGCTAAGAAAGAAACCATTCCTCAAGCTATTCTCGTCGACAAATATGCAATTACGTGGATGTTCAAGAGTAAAGGCCAGTCAGTTGCTGATGTTGTGGGGCACACACCTCACCATTTAAAATTTATCGAGGGACGCTCGTCCTTCCCATCCATACAAAGCTAATTTTAGCAAATTTTAACAGTGTACCATGCCTTTGCTTTTTTAAAACCAATGATTCTCAGATTTGGTAAACTTACTAATGTTTGGCTGCTCTTTTAGATCGAGGGCCTTATTTTTCAATTCAATTAATTTTTCGTACCCTGTCCCCTTTGAGCCCCTGTTTTAAATAAACTGACAGTCCAGTATACGGGGACATGTATTCATTCATTGTCGGTTGGAGAGTTTATCTTGAGTCGATTACCATGGATATAATTTTATTTTGAATTCTAAAAGTTTTTAAATATTACACCTTTCCGAGAGTATTATAATTTTTACTGAAAAACTTACCACGTCCACAGTAACCCGGATAAATTTGTAAACGCACCAATTTTTCTTCGAATACGCTTTCCATCCACACTAATACGTTCGTATCTGGCTAAGTTTATCCACGAAAAGGGATAAATTTGAATAAGCCAGCTAAGCGTATTAGTGTGGACGCGAATCTTCTGAAAAAACGAAGCTTTTTGAATACGCCCCCGGCTCGTCAACATGACAATCTCAAATATCGAAGATGGCGGTCGTATGATTGTGGCCAGTCTGTAAGTTATATCACTTTCAATCGGTTGTTTGGAGCCCACATATCACACTATGTACTTTTACTCTCTTCAGAAACGCGTAAATCATGTTATTCGTTCAATTCTTTTGACTCAAGGACCGACTCTACGTTTTACAGTGACGATACAAACCGAATGAGAGAAGGAAGAATGAACGCGTGGATGGATAACTTTGTCAATGAAGGAGTAATTCCTGAAGAATGGACAAAATTTTAGAATGCCCGTGAACTTACGTAATGTAATTCATTGATTGTCCGGCAAAGATCGTATAAGTGTGAACGCAAAATATTTCATCTAGTTTCTATTGTGGACGCAAAACATATTATCCGGATTCGGAGATTAATCCATTGAATCCAAGCGGATTCATTGGATTCATAATCCCTTTTTGGATTCATAATCCGGATTACGATTTTTCCCAAAGAAATACATCCTTGGTTAATTTCCACTTGAAAGAAGCCCGTTAAACTCTAACTGATGGATGCCGGCCCACGAAGACAACATCTTTGTGGAATGAAAATTTTAATTAAAAATAATACTTTGAGTGTCACGATAACGAAATAAAACAACCTTTTAAGTTAAAGGGGATTATAGTTAAACGCGTTATTCTAATCAAATTTCGAGACATTGGCTCATATCTCATTTACACGCGTTTTTTTATAAGTACATTTTTTTACCAGTAAATTTTGCCGAGGCTCACTTGTTCTTAAATTTTTGGCGACTTCACTCTTCAGCCTCAAATTGTTCTTATTTCTGTGAGCGGTTTTTAATGAAGAAAACACAAAATAAAACAAGGTAATGGAAAATGAAACGCCTTGCGTCACACATGTATTGTACGGCTGAATTTAGAGGCGAACTACCTTCATTGTTTGTTGCGCAGTCTTTACAGTGAATGTTTTTATGGAGTTGTATGCTGTATCGCTAAGTTTTTGTCAATTTTCTACCACAAAAACTAATTTCCTAGTTATCAAGCCTCAGCCTGAGCTTGTTCTTAAATTGTTCTTAAATTTTGGCAAACTTGAGACCAGTTGTTCTTATAAAAAAATATTGCGTGTACTGTTTGTAAATTTGTTGCCGAAAACACCCTGTTGAAAAAGCTGTTCCCATAGGGCTGTTCGCGCAGCGATGCCTACATCACAAAGGTCAACCATCATTTGCATAGTACTGTCTAGTCTTTCAGACCGTTAAATTTGTTTTTTACGGTCAGAACACACTAATGCCTCTGGAACTATCATGTTATATAATCACAACTTGACTGATGTGTAAAATAATTCTATCAGTAATTAAAGTCTTTGTTCGGGTTTCAGCGACGGAGTTTTCAACAGGAATAAACACCCCTATCCTCTAGGAACGTAACAAGGCAGTTCTTTGATGTCATGTAAGTATATTGACTACAGTAGATTGTGTTGTGTGATCGTCCGGGTTAGTGTAGTCCTTTATAGAAGGACTGTAGTCGGTAATAGTGACTGAATTTCGGCAACCTGTGCGGAAGTAATTTTCAAATTTCAAACCATTTATAACATAAATACATATAGTAACTGGTTAGAAAGCTATTTTTGTTGAAAACAAAGACTTTTTACGTAAATGTTGTTCTGTTTCAGTTAACATATAGGAAGGTCTTTTTTGCTAGGTTACTCGATTATCGTTTATTACTATTAGAAATGTCTCCAGCAGTTTTCGGTTGAATGATTCATGGCTATTTCATTAAAGCTTCGACTAAAATTACTCAGATTACTGCTATCATTGTGTATGTTGATAGCAGCTTTATCAAAGTATCTGCCAAAAAAGTAAATATGATAAAAATTTGGTCAAAGTCACCGAAAATTATTTTTAAAAGTGTCGACTTTATATTTATTTTTCTTCCATCTCTTGAGTTTCGTACTCCTTGAGAGAACTTGATATACGTACATGATATTAACTAATTAAGATAAGCTTTTCGTTTTAATCACAGATATCCACACAACTATCGCCTTCCTTGAGAATGAAGTGCCTTCCTGATAACATTTCAAATGCTGAATAAAATTTAAGAGATTCGACTATTATTTTAAAGTGGCTATCAAGTGAATGTTTGATATCTTCGAGTACATTACTCAAAAAACCCCATTTTAAAAAAATAGCTCTGAATTTTGTTCCTTGGCAGTTAGGTTTTACTTTGAATGCATTTTATTCGCTTTAATTGATCTATGCTAATGTTGTATTGAAGTTTTCTGGCAAGGGTTTCTAAAACAATTTATTAATTACGTAATCACGTCAAAACCAAAATGAAGCAAAAGGGCGATGGGAGAATAAATAAGAACAATGTTTGCTTAATCAAAAAGTAAATTAAAAGGTTGAACGTTCTGGAGTTGTGTTTAAACGTTAATATGCTCTCTCCTAATAAAACAACTGTATTCTGAAAAAGCTAAACTGCAGTGCGACGGAAAATGTTTTGACCACAATTTGATTAAATTTAAACAAGGTTAGGAATTTAAATTATTCAAACACAAGATCTGCCTGACTAGAACCAAACAGTCAGTTACTGCTGGAAATTTTTATTTTTATTTTTCATTTTGTAAGGTATGTTTTCTTGCCAAACACCGAGCCATTATTTCATGCCGTGATACTAAATTTAAAAATGTTGTGTGGAAAGGATAATAATACGGTGTTAAAGTCATAAACTAAGTCAATTTGTATTAACCCCCGCGAGCTATGAAATCTGCTCTATAAAGTCTCTCATTCGTAACGAATAATGATTTTTCCAATAACTTTGATAAAAAAACTCCCTCGACTTTTACCAAGAGCCGCGTTTATTTCTGCTAAATATGGCAAAACTTATATTTTTACAATACAGCTGAGAAAGTAGCCATACTGAAACAGACAGCGATAACGGATAAGTGGTATTTCGTTCATATCCGGAAAAACATTACAGTTTTAAAAACATGTACAGTATTATATTCAATAAACCTTTATCGCCTTCTTTATTCGGTGATTATTCCAAACCGCTATTAAAAAGTTAACTTCTGGAACCACGCTTTTTTAAATTTCAAATTTGTTGCATTTGATTTTTTAGTGCTATCTCCTTATCTTACATTTGTGATTCAAGTTGCTTCGTGTTTCATAAAATCGCAATTCAAGATGTCTTCGCGGTATTTATCTCTTTAAGTGTCACTCAAATTTATAAAAGCCAAATACAACAACTTCAATCAAAAGTTCCGTCAGTTATGAGTTATTAATTGTTTACACTTCTCTGCTAATAGCTCGCCGTGAGGCGAGTGAGAATTAATCCATTTCCTAAATTAGAAATAGCACAATTACATTGGCGTTTATTTACCTGAGATCTGTTGCAGCACTTGTCGTCTTTATGCTCACGAAAAGTATTTAAGACTGCCGACAGGATTACGTGCCCAATAACTGGCTCAAAGAAATACGTCAACCTCTTATCTCGGTGCATATTTCATCAATTTTATCATATTAGAAAAAGCAAACTTTATATTATAGAGGTAGCTTTTTGATTGAACCGGTAATCACTTGTCATTTCGTGAGTTTTACTACGTTAATTACCATGCATTACCGATGGTGCGGCATTATTGAATGTCAGATAATTGAGTGATCACGAAATTTGCTTTGGTACATACTTAGTTAACTGACGTCTTTTTTCGCTTAGAACCATCTGGCAAGAATTTTCATTCTATGTGAATCGAACGCAAGGAGAAGCGGTATAGTAAGTGAAACACGCGCACCGACTCACTTCCAGACACCATGGTTTTACGGGGAGAAAACACAACTTTGTCACTTTACACTAACAGCTCTGGGAATTCTACTGTCGTGGACGGAGAAAAAATCGATACAGCAGACATTATAAAAATCTGTGTTCTCGCAACAACGATTTTAGTTGCAGTTGTAGCCAATGCCATCGTTTGTTTGGTCATCTACAAGAAACCGTCCCTTCACACCAACATTAACACTTTTGTCGTCAGTCTGTGTGTGTCAGACTTTCTAATGGCGTTGTTGAAAATGTCAACAACTTTGTTATCAACTGTTGACCGCAACTGGTATCCGCATTGGGGGCTGTGTTATATCACAACGCCATCGGGTGTGTTATTTGGCGCCGCATCAGTGTTCAACCTCTGTGCAGTCGCACTGAATCAGTACTTTGTTATAGTGCACGCACTACGGTATCCATCGTTGATGACGTCATCACACATACGACGCGTCATCGCTGGTCTTTGGATTAGCAGTGTTGTGATTTCCATCCCACCCGTCGTATGGCGGGATTCCAAGACAATATGTCGCAGTGGGGCAGTTTCGAAGGAAAACAAAATCTCAGAAGCCATTTATTTCTCTGCTCTGTGGATATTCGTTGTTCTCATTCCCTCATTACTTATGCTTTTTAGCTATAGCAACATCTTTTTGATTGCTAAGAAACAGATATTGGGCATGCGCACTAACAGTGGGGCTGTCAGAGGAGTTGCGCAAACTCGTAGAAAAGAGCTCCGCGCGGCCGCAGTCCTGGCACTAGTCGGCGGGATTTTCATTCTGTGTTGGGTGCCCTTCTTTATAGTACAAACTTTGTTAAAGTTTACCGCTGTCCAGATCGATCGCATATACTTCGAGCTCTTCTTGTGCGTCATGTACTCGAAATCTGCCATCAATCCGTTTTTATTTACCTTTTTGAATCATGATCTCAAAACGGCGGTGAAGCAGTACCTCTCAAGACTGAAATCATTTAGGACAGGTTGTCCTGGCAACCCATTGCTGAACGGTAAAAAGAATTCCTCTTTCATCCAAACAGATAGTGAACATAGAACTTTATCTGCCACAGCCTGCACTGAGTTGTGAAAGGGGAGTTACAAATGCAATTTACATATAAACCAAATATTCGCAGTTTCACATTCCTAGTTGCCGCTGATTTAAATAACTGCAGATTCCTCTTGCACAGTGTTAGCCTCGTTTTGTTGTTAAATATTTAAAATTATTAGTGCGAGAGAGCGAGAGATCACACCTTCAACAATACTTGCAGTTATAAGAAGTGTAAAAGTACATTGGCATTTAGGAATATTTATTTCATAGTGAGGCTAACACTGTGCAAAAGGAATCTGCAGTCATTTAAATCAGCGGCAACTAGGAATGCGAAACAGGTCTATTAATGGAAGGAGTTAAATGCGTTAGCTTCATGACAACTTCAGCATGGAGAAAACTGGTCTTTCTGAAATGGTTGTAGCCATAGAGCATTGAATCGCGGTGCAACAAGTTATTGTTGTGCTTATAATGCTTTTGATTGGGTCTCAGCTTAGTGTAGGTTTTAATCCTGCATGTCATTTTGATATCTTGATGCAAAATGTTTGAAACTATTCTGTTGGAGATGGGCCACGTGTTGAGTTATTGATAAAGGAGGCAGCGCTTTCATCGCAGAAAAATAGGAGAAGAGGTAAAAGTGAGACGGGAAACGTGTTTGGAGTACGTTTGCATAAATTATCTCACCGGTTGTTGAAAGACCACTTTTGTCTGTGCTGAAGTTATAATGTATTTCATTTACTCCACAGTTTACAGAGCTGAAAGATTCAGTTCAATAGGATGTTTACCCGGATCGGCGCTTGTCATTCATGACGCATGCTTTGGTCCCAGGCCGAATGGGGCTTACTGCACCAATTGTGCGGGATACACGGAGAACCTGGCTCAAATTCGAGACTGGTGTGGGGACAACACATCTTGTTCTGACCTTGCGATGGATGAATCATTACCACAGAAGCTTCCTTGTGAATCTGGGAAGAAGCTTGATGTTCGATATAGTTGTCAAACAGGTACGTATGGTTACAAAACACGCTCACTTGAGGTTTGTCTATTTAGATCTTTTCTGTTCTACCCAGAAGACCCTTCGTCAATCCACAATGCCTATGTACTTGCATAACACATTTCAAGTGTTAAAATAGAGTATGCGCTGGTTGTTTCCCAATAAACTCCAATTTCTAGATACCAACCCTTTGTGCCTTTAAGTTTTTATTACTGAATTTCCATTTCTGCTTAGTTTCAGCCAGCTAATGTGACCTTCAAGCAAAGAATTAAAGAGTAATACTATGTACATGAACGAAGGTTTCCTTAGGTATCTCCATGTTTTTCTTCATTTTTCAGCTGATGCTGGTTACGGGCTGTGGTTAACATGGGGTAAGATTTGTAGCCCATGTGGTTCACACTCTGGCAGAAGAAAAAGGATCAGAACTTGTGTTAATCCTGCTACGTCTTCTGGAGGGGCATCCTGTTCACCTTCTTTCAGCACGTCCGATTTCAAGAGTTGCTATACCTTATGTAAAGGTAAACAGGTTTTTACACAATTAAACCTGAGAGAGATTTAAAAGTATTTTGCATGAGGTCTTTAATTCAAAATTGCATGTCGACAATGAAAACGCATTTCATAACCGTGAAGAAATTGCTGCTGAAATTCTAGCTCTTCGTCTTGAATAACTACGTGCATAATTGTTGCGAGCGTAAGATTTATCATTTGTGTAAAGAAAAGATTTTGTAGCGAAAGGTAGCATTATTATGTGGCGAATGGAAGAAGTTGAATTTCGAAACCAAAGCTTGGAAAGTGATATTTGGAGGCACAATTTGGTCCACTTGAGACCAATAATTGACCCCTATACTCTTTGTTTTAACAGTATCGGGTTTAACGATCCAAAATATTAGAGGAACAGGAGCGACCAAGGTTCTTGAGTGGGACTTGGTTAGTGGAACTAATGCTACAGTTCAGGTAAACTGGGGAGATGGTTCTTCGGCTCACTTACACGGGCCAGTCGATTTCCCGACGGAATCAAAACCGACGTTCTCTCACGTCTATCCTTCAGAGAATGTAGCCTACAGGGTTACTCTAAAAGCAATGAACTTGGTGAGCCAAACTGAGGTAAGCCAACTTGTAATGCTTGACAAGACGTCAGCTTTAAAATTTTTTTAATGGTGGATCGAATGAAAAAAAAAAAAAAACTTATAATGTCTATGTATATCATCATGGAAGAAAAGAATAACGTCACATGGGGGGAGGGGAGAGGAAATGGTCTATTTTAGGACCATATGTTACTTTGTATTTTATAAACCACCTTGCCTGTCGGGCTCAAGACTTTTTATCAAGGTGAATAGGGGAGGATGAACACTTCTAATAAATGGCTCTTAACTTTGTCTACTGCTGTGATGGGCTGAATTTGAATGGGAGAAGATGAACACACCTAATAATGAGCTCCTAATTTTGTCTACTACTGTATTGGGGTCAAGGTGAGTAGGGAAAGATGAACACACCTAGTAATGGACCCCTAACTTTGTCTACTACTGTGTTGGGGTCAAGGTGAATAGGGAAAGATGAACACTTCTAGCAATGGGCTCCTGGCTTGTCTACCACTATATTGGGTTCAAGGTGAATGGGGAAAGATAAACACTCCTAGTAACGAACTCCTAACTTTGTCTATCACTATATTGGGGTCAAAGTGAATAGGAGAGGATGAACATTCCTAGTAATAGGCTACTGGCTTTGTCCACTAATGTGTTGAAGTCAAGGTAAATAGGGGAGAATAAACGCTCCTAGTAACGGGTTCCTGGTTGTCTTCTTCTGTGTTGGGGGAGGATGAACTTTTCTAAAAATGTATAAATTGCAGTGTTAGCTCTTTATTCAAACTATATTAAGTAAAAAAATACGTCAAGAAACTTTCTTCTTACAAAAAAAGTAAAGTCAGTTTGCTATATCAAATTTTAGGTAGAAAGCAATACGACAGTTGCGATTCCACTCGGAGGTTTGGTATTTGGACCACCAAGTTATTTACCAACAAATACATTACGGGAATACACTTTTTCTTTGAGCAACTATACTTCCGCTGACACAACAGTATCGTGGGATCTTGGTGATGGATTTATTCGCAGCTCATCGAACTTTTCCTTATCACATAAATATAGTTCATCCGGAACGTATCAGTGCAAACTAGAAGTAAAGAACAAAGTCAATGCCTTAATAGAAACATGGAAGGCCGTTGTACAAGATAAAATATTAGGGACAAACTTCGAGCACGTGTCTTATGATTTTGCAGCCTCCGTAAACTCTTCGCTGACAATCTTGTTAACACAAGGAACACATATTAACTTGAAGGTAGATTTTGGTGATGGCAAAGAAACTTCACATTTTTTTGGCGCATACATGAGTAAAATATGGATCTGGCACATCTATTCATCAGTAGGTGTATTCTCTGTAAGTGCCTCGCTTGTAAATGAAGTCAGTACTCAATTTATTGCTAGCACCAAGGTCGTTGTGCAAAGTATTATTACCGGATTACAAGTCACGGAAACATGTCAAAATAATTTCGTTAGTTGCTTTCAGTATGATGACGTGACTGTCACGGCAACCATCACCAAAGGAAATGACGTAACTTTCTCACTTGGTGTAAACGGTAAAGTAATGTATACTAGTTCTTCACAGTTGTCGCGGATAACATACCGTTACAAGGCTGTAAGCCATGGAATAAATGTTATAAATGCAACGGCTTTTAATAGAATCAGTTCCCAAACAGTAACTAAGGACATCTTGGTTAACAAACTTACACCGCTTGGGGAATTAGAGTTAAGCTGTACACCAGCTTTATTACTAGGAGAGACGACAAAATGTTCTTTACACGTGAGCCAAGGAAACGGTAAGCTGAAAATAAAAGTAATATTTTAGTATTAATCCACAATCTCAGTTATAGGCGCAGTCACTATCAAAGTCACAGTCAAATCCATAACCACAAGCAAATTCAAAGTCACATTCACAGTAACATTCACAATAACATTCATCATTTATGAAATAAAACATGATCTCCATGCCTTCATAGCGTAGTGAAAACCGAGGCGAACATTTGGGAGAATTCGAGAGCAGCTCAGTGAAAACCCGAGACGCAGTCGAGAGTTTTCACCTACTCAAGAATTCTCACAGACTTTGCCGACTATGGGGGCACGGAGAACATTCGTCTTAAAGGAAAAGATGATATACGAACGCGTATAGTTTTATTTGTTTTACTAAAACTGCAAGGTCTCACAAATTGACGACAGCAAAACGTTATTTTCCGTGCTCCATAGTGCTATGAAAGCACACTTGTCGACCAATCTTATCGCATGTGGTATCTGAACTATTTTATAAAATACCATAGTTTAGGTTCTCCGCGTTCTTAAAACAACTTCATTATACGTTGTTTAGTGACTTCTGCAGCGGACAGCAAATACTAAGGTGAACTAGCTAAGCGTATAAGATATAAACAGGATTGATCTAAACCTAAATAGCAATTAAAAAGTATGTTTTAAGATTTGTACAAATATGGTCAATGCAGCCTGCTCGTTTTTTGGCGGCGTGGTTGGCACAGTGGTAAGATCTCTGCCTTCTAGCCACAAGATCCCAGGTTCAACCTCCGGCTCAGCCAAGTGTTGAACATTTGTGTGACCTTCTTTTTCGCCAAAGTTGACTCAGCTTTGCATCCTCCCGAGGTCGGTAAAATGACTAGCAGCTTCTGCTGGGGGCTAACCTGCAATGGATTAGTGTCTCGTCCAGGGGGAGTCAATGACTCTCATCCGCTTAACACTACAGAAATCAGGGATGAGCACCGGCTCCAATGGGCCACTTAGGCTCGTAACAGGATTTAGCTAGCTTTAGCGTGCTCGTTGTTTGAGCCACGACTGCAAGAGTTCTGCCAGATTAAGTTTTCAGTGTTTAAGGCTACGTTCACACTATACCGGATAGGTTTTCGCGACGGTACGATAGCTGTTTTGTTCCAGTGTGAACACGGAGCGGAGCAAAATCGGCGCAACTCGAACAACCCTGTTCACACTGCGTGAACCGGATCGTACCGGATCACGACCGAGACAGTATGATCGGTTTTCGGGACCTGGAGCGATTAGTTTCCGGTCCATCCTCGGTTGGTT